>SKCR01052134.1:0-80404 GCA_019454045.1 Zanthoxylum bungeanum | reverse complement strand
AAAGGCTTGTTGCATATGCTAAATGCAACCGTGATCCCTACGAAAGTGGCTTGCTTATAATTTAATTGTTCTTGTATTTATTTTGTTGTTTTACTCGAGGACTAGAAAATGTTAGGTTTGGGGTGTGATGAGCGGAAAAATATATCAATATTTACCGCCCCTTTTACTTAATATTTTGTTTTTAGTTCTCGGGTTTGATGAACGTTTGAATGTTTTAGTTTATTTGCAGATAAAATAATATTGGGACTTAATGAAATCATTTAGACGAAATATGGGTCAAATAAGGGAAAAAAATTGGACTTGGACATATTAATTTTGGAGATTGGAAACTTGAAATGGCGTTTTAACGAAGTGCAGTTTTGGGAATTCCAGTTTTGCGCATCTGTCGTATTTTGGGCATAACTGTTTACTCAGATATCGTATTGAGCTGATTCAAGTGCAGATTAAAGAAGACTCAAATATCTACAACTTGAAAGAGAAAATTTCGAATTCTGAAGAGTTCATGACCGAAATTGTGAACCATCCAGAAGTGTTGATGTGTAATTATTAAAGTCATTATCAATCATTTTCAAAGCAAAATATAAATTAATAAATAATTAATAAAATTATCAAATCAACACCAAACAAGATAAGCAATTAGTGGAGCAATTATGGATTTGTGGAGTAATAGTGGAAAATTAATAATGGATTTGGTGGAAAATTTGATGGATGATTTGATATAGGCAAAATTTTGCCTATAAATACCAAGCCATTTCATTTGTAAAATTCATACTTTCTTCTTTGAAATTCTAATGAATAAATAAGAAGATTATATCTTATTTGTTTATTTACAGTTTCCAGTAATTAATTTCCGCTTTCGCACTTTCTTTTCTTTACTTTTCAGTTTTTACTTTCCGCAATTTACTTTTACGCACAAACATTTTCTTTCTTTACTTTTGCAGTTTTTATTTTTCAATCAATGAGGAGGTAACTCCCATTTGCTGGGGTAAAGGTAAAGCTTTTATTATTGCTATCTAGATTAATCTCCCTTAAATATAAAATATAAACTATTTAAAATCTGACTTAATGAGGATATCGCTATTATTGGCCGGTTGGAAATTAATTATAAATTGGTTTTAACCTGACTAAGTATGGATACCGCCTGGTTGGTCGGTTGGTAATTAATTATTAATTTGACTTAATCAGGATACCGCCTATATGGCTGGTGGTAATTATCACGCAAAGTTAATATATTATATTAAGGGAGATATCTAAAATAGTAGTAATAAAAGTTGAGCCTCTAACCCCCATCATTTTATTTTATTGTACTTTTACTTTATTTAATTTCAGTAATTTACTTTTCAGCAATTACTTTCAATTATTTACTTTTATTTTTTTTTACTTTTTACTTTTTACTTTTTTTTACTTTTCAGCAATTTACTTTTCAGTATTTAATTTTCAGAATTACTTTATGTCTTTTATTTTATTTAAATTTTTACTACCCGTAAATATGTGTCGTAACTAAGCCAGTTATCTGGGGTTGTGATGAAATCCAATATCACCGGTTTATAAGGGGTTAAATTATAGTTTGGGTAATATAAAGATTTATTTATTGAGTCTTAATCTTAATGCTTTTTAATTAACTGGCCATAATAAAATTGATCAGGGTAACTTAAAATGAACTAGACATAGGGATTTTAAGTTTAAGACCTTAGACTCAATAGCCCACGATCTTCCTTGAGGATAGATAACCCTTAATAGATCCTTACAGGATAGGAATATACCTGTACTGGGCGGGGGGGTAGCCGTAATTGGAACTTAATCTTAATGAATCCAGATAATTTGGTTGACATAGACATATGGTTCAATTGGGTTAAACTGGGTATTTGTGTCTGACCATCGACAGAGGCTTACACATAATTAGTGTTCCACGTTAATAAATCAATATATACCCACTTTAAGATAACCACTTCATCCTTAAAATGATATTGGAAGAAATCACAACCCTAGATAGTTTTTAATAGTGAACTTTCTTAAACCTACTTTCGAACAATTTTATTTACTTATTTTAAATTTAGAATCGTCACATTTTCAAATCTATCAAACAACTGTTAGATACTAGTAATCATTTGACCTCATAAAATTAATAGCTTAGGTATTAAGTCCTCGTGGGATCGATACTTTTATACTACTTGAACGATACGTGTGCTTGCGTTATACGCGTGTGTTTACGCCGGTCATCTATCATTTGTAATTAGATTACAAGATGTATAAATGATAGAAGGTCCATATTGATTAGTTCCGGATTGAGATGATATGAGACAATATCAATCCATAAAGGTTTAATAATAAAATATCCCGAGTCATAGTATTATCGAGATTAGACATCGATAATGCGGAATAGACTAGTATTACACTTGTGCGCGTTGTGAGGGCATAATGGCATAGTTCTCATATATGTGGGTATAGGATACTCATGCAAGTGTAGTAGGAGGTTGTGTTTTACCGATGGTACGGAAAACAGTTTCGTTCTGGATAGACCCCTCGGAATTCCATTGGTAGTATGACTATGTGTCTATGGAAGTCTGAATCAGGGCAGGTGTATTTGGTCTTAACCTGAGACTTTCACCGCTAATACTTGCGACAATCAATGTACTTTGGTTTTGGTCGTCCAGGGCTTTAACCGATTCTGTGTACGCCTCTTCTGGTATATTGAGAATCGTAGTGTATTGGGTGTGATGTCGAGATGGAAGTATCACTCCAGTCATAGTGGAGATGATGATCACACAGGATACGAAACTGGTTCTCTTATGTACTGCATTCATCGAGATAATATGACTAGGTCATGATTATCAGGTTATAGAGACTAGTTGCCAGAGATCCGATATGTGCTTCGTACGGGGCAGACACAATTCCAGCCCCAAGCCTTGCACGTGACATCCGATACTGGATCGAAATACGCAATACAACGTATACTACGCCTGATATAGATCACATATTCCTGTAAGGATATTTCTGGAGAATTGGGTAGGCATGGCGCTTTGCTAGAAGCCAAACTTGTCTTGTAAATCGGTAAAAATGTAGTACTAGGTAAGTACGTGTTTGGATAGTCGGACGACCGGATTTACTACCAACATATCCGGAGATCTCATGGGTCGCTTCCCGAAGATTCACCGATAACGTATGACTCGCACTTTATTAATCTGAGATTAATTAGATGAGAGAGAAAATTAATCTGGGATTAATTACGGAGATATTTTATCTGGGATAAAATATTAAATAAAGAGAGAGAATGATTAATTTGGAATTAATCGATAAAATAATATATTCGATATATTATACGAAATTGGATTTCGACGTGGAATTGAAATTAGATTTTAATTCGGGCGAACGAGTTAATTTAGTATTAATTCGTTAGCGATGTGAATAGTGATTTTGCTAGGCATAATTATTTAATTATGTCGCAATGGAAAATTCGTTAATTTGGAATTAGCGAACCTGAGCCCGGGAGAGTGTTTGCGGGCACACTCGCATTGCGAATTAAGTGTGGCCCACAAGTCACATCAAGCGTCAAATCATTAGTCACATCAAGTGTCAAATCACTTGTCACTTTAAGTGATGTGACAATTTGTCACTTGATTGATTGATGGTAGTGGTTGTTGGCATTATTGCCATTTGACTTTTTGAAAGCAAAATTATGTATTTAATTTTTTGAAAATCAATTACCAATTTAGAACAACCTAACACACATTTCTCTCTTCTCTCTTCTCTCATTCACGCCCAAAGGACTGGTTTTTTTTCTTCTTTTTCACTGCCATTACCGTGAGTTGAAGGAGAAGCAATAGGAATTTTGTGGCAAAATTTCCGGAGTGCTAGTACGTTTTAGGAGTCTTGCGAAGGTGATAGGGAACCACACCCGTGAGCATGGAATCACATCACAAAGCTTGGAGCTTGGTGGATCATCCATGGCCGAATTTCTTGGAGCTCAAAACAGTCCACTGCCGTGAACACCATGAAGGGGAGCTTGAAGTTTTTATGTTCGTCGCATCGTCCAACCGATCATTGTAAGTATTTCCGCAACTTCCTTGTTGTATACGCACAGGGTTTCATTTCTTAAATCGATCCGGTTAGACCGTAGAAACCCAACAACGGGATATATATAAATGATAAAAGTCCATATGATTAGTTCCATTTTAATAAGATATGAGACAATATTAATCCACTAAGGTTTAATCATTAAAACATCTACCTAGTCGTAGTATATTATCGAGATTGGACATCGATAATGCGGAATAGACTAGTATAGCACTTGTGCGCGGTTGTGGGAGCATAACGCACTAGTTCTCATATATTTAAGTATTGGATACTTATGCAAGTGTAATAGGAGGTTGTGTTTACCGATGGTACGGAAACAGCTTCGCTCTGGATAGACCTCTCAGAATTCCATTGTTAGTATGAATGTGTCTATGGAAGTCCGAAATCAGGGTAGGTGTATTTGGTCTTAACCTGAGACTTGCACCGCTAATACTTGCGACAATCAATATACTTTGGTTTTGGTCGTCCAGGGCTTTAACAGGTTCTGTGTACGCCTCTTCTGGGTATATTGAGAATCGTAGTGTATGGGTGTGTGATGTCAAGATGGAAGTATCACTTCAGTCATATGGAGATGATGGTCACGTAGGATACGGAACTAGTGCTCTTGTATGCTACAGCTATCGGGATAATATGACTAGGTCATGTTTATCTGATTATAGAGACTAGTTACCAGAGATCCGATATGTGCTTCGTACGGGGCAGACACAATTCCAGCCCCAGGTCTAGCACGTGACATCCGATATTGGATCGCAATACGCAATACTATATATACTACGCCTGATATAGATTATATATTCCTTTAAGAATATTTCTGGAGAATTGGGTAGGCACGGTGCTTTGCTAGAAGGCAACCATGTCTTGTAAATCGGTAAAAACGTAGTACTAGGTACGTACGTGTTCGGATAGTCCGACGACCGGATTTACTGCCAACATATCCAGGGATCTCATGGGTCGCTTCCCGAAGATTCACCGATGACGTATGACTCGAACATTATTAATCTGGGATTAATTAGAAGAGAGAGAAATTTAATATAAGATTAATTACTGAGAATTTTATCTGGGATAAAATTCATATTTGAAGAGAGAGAACGATTAATTTGGAATTAATTGATAAAATAATATATTTGATATATTATACGAAATTAGATTTCGACGCGGAATTAAAATTGGATTTTAATTCGGGCAAACGAGTTAATTTAAAATTAATTCGCTAGCGACGTGAATAGTAATTTTACTAGGCATAATTATTTAATTAAATTTGATTTAATTACGTCGCAATGGAAAATTCGTTAATTCGGAATTAGCGAACCCGAGCCCGGGAGTGTTAGCGGGCCCACTCGGATTTTGAATCAAGTGGGGCCCACTAGTCACATCACAAGTCACATCATTATCTATCACAGTCACCTTTTGGTGATGGAAGTGATGGGATTGATGGTTGCTTACCAACACATCAAGTGTGATGATTGAATGACAAATACCATTTTAATTAATTTGGTATATCATTTGACTTGGTTTTTGAAATCAAAATACAAACACATATTTTTTCCTTCTTCTCTCCTCTCCCTCTCACGGCATTCTTGCCATTTTCTCTCTAATTTCTTGGCTTGGCCGAGAACAAGAAGAAACTTAAGGGAAATTTTTTGGCAAAATTTCCAAGTGCTAGCACACTCAAAGGAGTCTTACAAAGTTGATAGGGAAACCCAATCATGAGCATGGAATCCATTCACAAAGCTTGGAGCTTGGAGCACACAATGGAGGCTTGGCCGAATACATCAACCATGGAGGAAAAGTTTTGTGTTCATCGCATCCAAAAGCCGATCAAAGTGAGTATTTCCGAAACTTTACTTTGATGTATTTGCATATTTCATAGCTTAATATGATCTTGGTTTGACCTAGAAAACCCAACAATGGTATCAGAGCCATTATTAAGCATGAAATTGGAATTATGGTAAAATTTGGGTAAAATTGATTTGAGCATGATTTGATGAAATTGATTGATTTAGTATGCTGAATGATGATAACTTAGAGTTATGCATGATCAATTTGATGAAAATTGAATTGGATTAATTTTTTCCCAATTTTGGCTTGGCCGAAAGTTTGTAACTGCCCTAAAGTCATGGTGATTTTTGTTTTTTGATCATTGGATGAGTTGAAAGACTTGGGATAAATTGATTTAGGATTTAATTGGATTTAAAATCGAAATCGGTTTAAAATCCCTAAATTGCCGTGAGCTTCAAAGCATGAATGAATTGATTTTTTGATTCAATATATTGGACATGTGTTGATGATGATAAGCATGATTAATTATGTAAATTGGTATTTTGGAAATGTTAATTTGACTAATTAATTATGGCTAATACACTTGAATTAATTAAATTGTGATATTGGGAATATTGAAATTTAATTAGTTGGGCTAAATTTGGAATTGGGCTTATAAAGTTGTATTTCGGCTTAATGGGCTTGGTTGTGCCAAGTTTGGTTTTGGTTAATTGGTTGGATCTAATTGGGCCTAAAACCATTTCCATAAAGTCCAAATATGATTAAATGGGCCTTTAATATTTTAATTGGGCCTAATGGGCCTAAATTGATTTTTGGCAAATGGGTGATTCCTTATTGGGCTTTGGTTGCCAAAGTCCATGCCTTATAAATTAATTGAAAGCCCATTGGACTTTAATTAAATTGACATTGGATGTTAATTGGGCTTTGAGACCCGTAATGATTAGATTTAGAATCTAAGTCGCAAAGGCTCATTAATAAAGTGTAATTAATTATTTAATTGGAATTAAATATAGAATTAGTATATCGAATACAAATTAAATTGGATTTAATATTGTAGTTTAATATAATTCAAGATTCGTACTTTGAGTACTTATTCTTAAAACGAGTTGGACTCGCGCAAATCAAATCGTTGTTTGAACATTGGATGGTCATTAATTTCAGATTAATTAATTGGATTAGATTGATTGATAACATGCTTTGTGTGAATACATGGATGTGATGTATGAATAATGTATATCGGATGGATATTAGATGGGTGAGGGCAATTTTGGAAATTATTGTAATAAATTTAGAATGTATAAATTGGACCTGCGTGTCCAGCCTATACCTCTTGACTCTTTGTATTTCTCTTCTCACCTATTCCCCTAATGTAAATGAGGTTTCTTTAGAAGTGTTATGTAATTGGGTAGTAGAAGTAAGATTTGTGCTAGCGGGAGAGAGGAAATGGAGAGATTTGTTCTAGGAACAAGTTGTTTTAAAAATCAATCTGCATATCATTATTAATTTATTTATCGCGCCTTATTATGCTTTTAGAATGCATGCTTAAGGGTGTATGATGAGACCTAATCAAAGATAATTAATTGGTTGACAATTACGCGAAAAAAACCCTCAACAAATATTAAGCGTTTTTCCTTCCATTGAATGATTCATTCTCAAGATCCAAGATTGGCACTGGTTTGTTGGCCAAAGTCAAGACCTTTGTCCATCGCGGATGTGTTTGAATCATGAAGGCTTTGTTTCATATCGCATGTCTTGTCCAAGTTGTGATTTGTTGGCCAAAGTCAAGATCACTTCTTGTCCATCGACATCGATTACGAAGCTTCCCAGGTCAATGGGTCCCGCTTAACTGGAATCATTAAGTTTGTTGTGCCAAGCCAAGCAATGCTTAATTGATTCAGAGGAAAAAGGTTAGGTAATATATCAGATATATTGGCATATATTAGATATATGTTTCGGACTTGGATGTCCACCTACTGGATCTAGGAATTGGATGAGATCCAATTGATCTTAGAGATCTACCTAGTTAAATATCATACAGCTTCTTGGCCAAAGTCAAGGTTGTGTGTTATTTAACGGGATCCTAACCCACTAGGAAACCAGGTTTCCCGAGTAATCAATAGAGGGTTAGAGGTTCGCCGAAAAATAGTGGGAGGCAAGTTATTAAATTTGCAATTTCATTTAGATACTTGCCAATACGCCCTCATTTCAATTTTTCGTCATTACTCATATATATATTAGTTGGACTAATATTTAATCGTTGTTTTAATTAAACAGTTGGACTGTATTCAAACTATTTCAAATTATAGTTGATTATATAATTGGATTATAATAATCAACATATTTGAATTTAAATAATCAAATTATAGTTGATTATATAGTTAGACTATAGTAATAATTATATTCAATAATACCCTGAAATCGTTGATTGGATAGTTGGACTATAGCAATCAAGATAACTGAAAGATTAGTGTTTAAAACATAATCCTGGGAGAAAATGTTCATTAAACGGCTTTAATTTTCAGATTGGGAATAGAACCTCAGGATAGTCCTGGGAACTGAGAAGTTACTCTATTTGATAAAACAACCTCTTGGGCCTAAGCCCGGAGTTGAGCAAATAGTAGAACATGATCTTAGGAAGATTCATGAGATGATAACTTTAGTGCTCAATCCTTTATGCTAGATGCAATGACACTTTAATTCCGTCGTCAAAATTAAGGATTAGATCTTTGTATCATGATGATAAAATTAAAGATCTTCATAGATCTTATTCTTAGATCTTAGAAGTACTAATTGCAAAAGAAGCTTTTTAGCTCGTGTATGTCAGAGGGTACATCTGTCAAGCACTAGGTGTCACAGATGATTGCTGACATCAATCAGCCGGGTTAGCTGGGCATTACCTACGTGGACGACACTACCAACGATTTGATCTTATAGTCTCTACCCGAAAGCTGGGGCATGTTCATTATGAACCAAGAGTAAACTCTTGGAGAGTTGATGGCTATCCTCTAGGAGGCAGAGCGAGCTTCTAAAAAGTGGCAAAGGCAAAATCATCATAGTCTTCTGGGAAGACAAATGACATATCCCAAAATGTCTGCCTAAACTGTGGCAAACGGGATCACTGGATGCGTGACTGCCGTATGGACAAGGCAGACATGAAGGAAGATAAGACGGGCAAGGCTCCGGCTTCAAGTATGTTTGTCATAAACATGATCGTTACTAGTTTCAAAATTGGATTTTGATACTAGATGTGGTATAAGATATGTACTGATGTGCGGAATCTTCTGATTAGCAGGATACTTACTTCAGCTGAGATTTATCTGGAATCAGAAACGGGACGAGAGTCACTGTTTTAACCGTAGAAACCTAAGTTTAGGAACTATCCTTCGGGTGTGTACTTAAATTAGGAACTGTAACAATATACCTAGTTTGACTAGAACATTATCTCTATATCAGGGTATAACTCATTGCGGGTATACCTTTATATTCTAGAACACTAAAGTGTTTATTTTATAAAGATGATATTGAGATAAACACATTAGATGTGAATAACAATATTTATATTTTGAATATAAATGAATTTCAAACGTATACATGACAAACAAATAGCTCAAATTGAATTAATCAGTTGAGACTTATCTGTGGCATTGTTGTCCGTGACACATTAACAAGACTCGTATATCCCACTTTTGAAGAGTGGATACTATGACGGATTTGATTCTAATCAAATAATGTCTACGAATCTAGTTTATTAGGCAAAGTGCCTAAAACACCTTTTACTTGGTAAAAGTACAAGTGCCATTGATCTGTTAGCCCCCGTTCATAGTGACGTAAGTGGGCCCATATCTAGCTAGGCTAGAGGTGGATATGAACACTTCGTAACCTTTACAGATGTGGCATCGCTTTATGGTTATGTGTTTTTTCTGAACACAAATCGAAAACTTTTGATAATTCAAAGAGTTTCGACACGAAGTAGACAGATAAATCGGCTTAAGTATAAAACCGTCACGGTTAGACCGTAATGAAAAATACTTAAGCGATAAATTTCTCAATTATTTGAAAGAGTATAGTATTCTTTCACAGTAGACTCCTCCCGGAACACCTCAATTTGACGGTATGTCCAAACGGAGAAACCAAATTTTATTGGACATGATAAGGTTAATCATGAGTCGCTCTGAGCTACCATTTTCCTTCTAAGGATACGCATTAAACAGTGCAATACTTATTTTGAATAAGGTTCCATGAAAAATCTGTTAGACAGACTTCATATTAGATATGAACATGAAAGAAACAGGGTTTTCTCATTCCTGAAGATTTGGGAATGCTAAGCATATGTTGGATGATACCAAACTAGAACCCAAATCGGATAAGTGCCTAATTGTAGGTTATCCTAGGATAACCAAAGTATAGTACTTATACAACTCACTAGAGAACATGTATTGTTGCTCGCCATGCGATTTTCCTAAGAGGAATACAATATGCAGTGGTAAGTGGGAGGAAAGTAAAACTCGATGAAAGAAGTAATACTGTTCCAGGCACCAATTCCTTAATGGAACACAAACAATTCATCAGGGATGAAAATGTACCACGATCTTCGAATACACAAGAACCGCGTAAGTCGGAGAGAGTCAGAAAACAACCTGGGAGGTATGGGTTTCTGATCTCACCTCATGAAGATGTCAATCTTATTGAGGAATACGAACCGACTACGTATGAGGAAGTGATACAAGGTATCAACTCCTATTATGGCAAAGTGCCACAAAATCCGAAATGGATTCCATGTATACCAACCAAGTTTAGACACTGGTTGTTGTACCAGAAGGCATTGTGCCTATTGGTACTATATAAGTCTTCAAGGAAGACATACATGGATGGAAACATACCAACGTACAAAGTTAGGCCTGTAGCGAAAATGTATCGTTATCAACATTATGTCGATTACGACGAAACCTTTTAATCGTTGCCATGGTTAAATCCATTTGGATAATGCTTGCTAACGCTACATGTTTCATTTATGAAATATGGAAACTGAAGGTCAAAATCGATTTCCTTAAACGGAAACCTTTTGGAGGATGTTTACAACATCCTGACGGTTTTGTTGTACCAAAATATGCAAACAAGGTTTGTAAGTTAATTCGATCCATTTATGGATTGAAGCAAGCATTGCGTTCTTGGAACTATCATTTTGATGTAATCATAATGGTATATGATTTAATTCAAAACGAAAATGATTCTTGTTTATATAAGGAGGTTAGTGGGAGCGCACTGAAAATGATTGTCCTATAAAATGATGATATATCATTTCTTGGAAATGATATTCCCATAATACAATCGGTGAAAGCTTGGCTTTCATGAAAAATTCTCTGTAGAATTCTTGGGAGAGACAACCTTTATTCTAGGAATAAGGATCTACTGGGATAGATCTAAAATTTTTTGGCACTCTCCGAGAACTCGTACATTGAAACAGATGTACGCGACCTGGTGTCTCATATGCTTTGAGCATATGGAGTCACGATCAGGCCAATCCAAGTGATAGTCACTGGATTGATGTTAAGAACATCTTTAAGTATCTTAGACGAACTAAGGATGCTGTCTTATACTATGGAGAATGAGAACTTGAAGTGACTGGGTTCACTGCTGCAAGTTTCCAAACCGATAAAAATGACTATAAGTCACAATAAAGGTACTATATAGTTTGAATAACGGAACAGTGAGCTGGAAAACTGCCAAGCAAGATACTGTTGTCGTATAAACAACAAAAGCGAAATATTGCTGCAGCTGAAGCAGCAATAGTAGCACTTTGGATTTAAATAATCCTAATTGGATTAGGAGTAGTTCTGTTAGCAGCTGAGCTAGGCTACAACATAGGCTAAAGAATTAATGGTCTCATCAACGATCCAAGTATATACTTCAACTATTCATCTGATTTATTCGGATCATACATCGTGGCGATGTGATGATCGAATAAATCGCATCAGATGATAACTTTACAAATCCGTTGACGAAAGTTATTTCTCAGCAGACGTTTGAGCGACCTGTACATTTTTCAGGTGTAGGACACTTGAGTGATTGGCTATAGGCCAAGTGGGAGATTGTTGGATAATTATGACCCGTAGCATCACTATTTGTACATAACATGGTATTGTTGTACAAATTAACTATGTGACAAAGGAAATTTCTCTTTTATCATTTGTAATTGGATTACCGGGATATATATAAATGATAAAAGTCCATATGATTAGTTCCGGATTAATAAGATATGAGACAGTATTAATCTACTAAGGTTTAATCATTAAAACATCCTAAGCGTAGTATTATCGAGATTGGACATCGATAATGCAGAATAGACTAGTATTGCACTTGTGCGTGTTGTGGGAGCATAACGACATAGTTCTCATATATTTAAGTATTGGATACTTATGCAAGTGTAATAGGAGATTGTGTTTACCGATGGTACGGAAACAGCTTCGCTCTGGATAGACCCCTCAAATTCATTGGTAGTAGACTATGTGTCTATGGAAGTCCGAAATCAGGGTAGGTGTATTTGGTCTTAACCTGAGACTTGCACCGCTAATACTTGCGACAATCAATATACTTTGGTTTTGGTCGTCCAGGGCTTTAACAGGTTTTGTGTACACCTCTTCTGGGTATATTGAGAATCGTAGGTGTATGGGTGTGATGTCAAGATGGAAGTATCATTTCAGTCAGTCATATGGAGATGATGGTCACGTAGGATAAGGAACTAGTGCTCTTGTATGCTACAACTATCGGGATAATATGACTAGGTCATGTTTATGCGATTATAGAGACTAGTTACCAGAGATCCGATATGTGCTTCGTACGGGGCAGACACAATTCCAGCCCCAGGCCTAGCACGTGACATCCGATACTAGATCACAATACGCAATACTATGTATATTACGCCTGATATAGATTATATATTCCTTTAAGAATATTTCTGGAGAATCGGGTAGGCACGGTGCTTTGCTAGAATCCAAATATGTCCTGTAAATCGATAAAAACGTAGTACTAGGTACGTACGTGTTCGGATAGTCCGACGACCGGATTTACTGCCAACATATCCAGGGATCTCATGGGTCGCTTCCGAAGATTCACCGATAACGTATGACTCGAACATTATTAATCTGAGATTAATTAGAAAAGAGAGAAAATTAATCTAGGATTAATTACAGAGAATTTTATCTGGGATAAAATTCAAATTTGAAGAGAGAGAACGATTAATTTGGAATTAATCGATAAAATAATATATTCGATATATTATACGAAATTAGATTTCGACGCGGAATTAAATTGGATTTTAATTCGGGCAAACGAGTTAATTTAGAATTAATTCGCTAGCGACGTGAATAGTAATTTTGCTAGGCATAATTATTTAATTAAATTTGATTTAATTACGTCGCAACGGAAAATTCGTTGATTCGGAATTAGCGAACCCGAGTCCGGGAGTGTTTGCGGGCCCACTCGGATTTTGAATCAAGTGGGGCCCACTAGTCATATCACAAGTCACATAACTTGTCTATCAAATCACCTTTTGGTTGATGAAAGTTGATGGGATTTGATGGTTGCTTACCAAACACTCAAGTATGATGGATTGAATGACAAATACCATTTTTAATTAATTTTGGTATATCATTTGACTTAGTTTTTGAAATCAAAATACAACACTCATTTTTTCCATCTTCTCTCCTCTCCCTCTCACGGCATTCTTACCATTTTCTCTTTAATTTCTTGGCTTGGCCGAGAATAAGAAGAAAAATAAGGGAAATTTTGTGGTAAAATTTCCAAGTGCTAGCACACTCAAAGAAGTCTTACAAAGGTAATAGGGAAACTCATTCATGAGCATGGAATTCATTCACAAAGCTTGGAGCTTGGAGCACACAATGGAGGCTTAGACGAATACATCAACCATGGAGGAAAAGTTTTGTGTTCATCGCATCCAAAAGCATATCAAAGTGAGTATTTCCGCAACTTTACTTTGATGTATTTGCACATTTCATAGCTTAATATGATCTTGGTTTGACCTAGAAAACCCAACACGTAGATCATTGACATGTATCAGATTGGCTTCGCGATATCGTGACATGTGTCACGCTTATGTCGGCGGCTGAATTATTAGTGTCGGCATCATGTGATGGCGACACGTGTCCCAGCGCACGTTAGCGTGATTCACTGTGATGTTGAAACGTGGCAGGCATATTTTAGCGTCGATGATGTTTGTCGGCAGCATGTGATGGTGACACGTGTCTGGTGCACGTTAGGATGTCGCATTTTAGCAAACAGCGCATGTTAGCACGGCGTATTTTAGTAAAACTTCTCTGATTGGTCCATGTGTCCCGACATATTTTAGCAGGTGGCGTACGTTAGAGGTCGCGATGCGCCAAAAGATGATTTTGCCCTTTTGTCCGTTTTTCACTGTTTTGGCCCCAAATTGCTTCCAGAGAGTCCTGAAACTTTATTTATCTACAAAATGACACAAAACACATCAAAATATTCACAAAACTCAATAAACTATTAGGTCAAATGAGTGAGAAATAGTGATACATTTGCCACTCATCACACCCCTAAACCTAATATTTTGCTAGTCCTCGAGCAAAACATAAAATAAAATAACATAAAAATAAAATTAAGCTAAGCCACTTTCGTAGGGATCACAGTTGCATTTAGCGTATGCAACAAGCCTTTAAACCCCTAGGTGTCCCTAGTGGACGAGTTGTAGTCTCGTGAGGGTTTACAGCAACGATACCCACAAACATTTTATAAAAGTAAAAAGATAGTAAAACTAATACACACAAAATCAAGAAGACAATCGAAAATAAAATAAATAAGTTAGTTATTAAGCAGGTGAAACTTCTACTCCAAGTTACTAGTTGTTTTCTTTCTTTCTAAATTACTGAATAAGTAAATTCTCCGATTATATTTACCATTATCCATATACACAGTTAACAAAATATTAATCAACTCATTTTTGTCAACAACAGTTACAAGTGCAGTTGAGAAGAAAGTAATATTTTTGTCCTAAAATTTTATCAGAATTCACACATTTTTTGTAGCAATGGAATAATTTTTTTGATTTTTTTTTATTCATCGCTTTTCATAGATGCTTATGTTACCATGTATGTTGATAATACCTGTCAACTGAGCATATGAAGATCCATTTTAGTCAGTTTTATGGAGAATTCACAAATTAAATAATTTAAAAGGAAATAAACAATAATTAACTTGTTCCGAAATAGGTTTGAGATACGTCTCAGGAGTGGAAACTCCTTACACAACTATCTCACACAAATTTCACTCGATTAATCAAATTACAAACATAAAAACACAAAATATTTTTTTTTTTGAGTTTTGTAAAATATTTCAATTTTTTTGTATTTTTCGAAAAATTTTGGACTATCAACAAAATACTATAACTATTCCCCACCCTCAAACCTAAAGGAGACATTGTCCCCAATGTCTTAAAAAGTAGAAGATAGTACCTGGTTAGCTGAAATTCTACTTCTAAAAAGGAAATTAAAGGTTGAGATCCAGATTTATTCGACGTTTCTTACCACGATCATCATTAGACCATTTTATCTTGGAAATGATAGGGTCAATTTGTGGTTCATAGGCTAAAATTTATTCAATTAAATCCTGGGCAGTTCTGGCAGTGAATAGGAGTTCTTTTAAAGGTTTTGACACGAACTCATTTCTCCGGGCATCATCAAGAAATACACAAAGAAAATCATAAAATCCATCTACGTTGAACAATCCAATTGGTTTATGGTATATGTTCAAGTTCGCCCAAGATAACACTGTAAAAATATCCTCCAACGTACCCAAACCACCTGGCAAAGTAATAAAAGCATCAGCACGGTTAATCATTTCCACCAGTCGTTCAGACATACCTAGCACGATCAGTTCATCTCCGTTTGATGATCCTATAAGATCCGCCTCTGCCAAGGGTTTTGGGATGATTCACAGAGCTTGAATGCCTCCTTCTTGTACAACCTTTGAAACTATCCCCATTAGTCCAAGACTGCCTCCGGCATATACTAGGTGCATATTCTTCTCAGTTATGACTCGTCTCAATTCATGTGCTGCTGCTACATATTGTGGCTTAGTACCAACACTAGTACTATAAAATACACAGATATTTATAACTCGTCTTTTTGAAGTAGCTTCCATTTTATGTATGTTTCTTTTCTCAAATATGGATGCCTTTAAAAGTGCAAAGATGAGTTGAATTTATAACATCTGAAAAGGGGTGAGTAATAATAGCACTACTATCTTCCAAAGAACGATTAGTAGCAAAACAATAAATCGTGAAAGGTCAAAAAGAGTCTGGATCCTGTTGGAGAAAATAAAAGAAAACAACAAAACAAATCACAATTATTAGGAAAAGACAAAGAGATATAATATTTACAATAATTTACGGCTTGATTGACGTCTGTGCGTTAGGGACAAGCTTCCCATCCAATTTTCTTAAAAATTGGCAAACAGGGTCTTTTTGAGTCAGATTCCCAAGACTTAACCGTTGTCTTTCTCTTTGGAATTGTGTTTATAACATGAGAATTTCGTGATACACATATCCACTGGGATGCGTCTCAAGAGTTTTAGATATGTCATCCAAAGACTCCTTACTCAAGCCATCCCTAATGAAATTAATCTTATCTTCACGGTTATCAGACACCATTCCTAAAGAACGACAACGAGTATCATAAAACATGCGAGCACATTTATAGCATACACCCATTTTTTTAGCTCTTCTCTTTTTAGCATAGGTGCTTCTTCCTAAACTAGGCAGATGTGAAATAAAATAGTCAGAAGACTCACCTGCCAATCGGACCCGTGCTTCAATAATCTAACGAATGTCAGTTGGAATACCTTTGATCATCAGTAGTCTCACCTGTTCTATGTGAGCTTTGTAGACTTTCATCATAGATTTTTGAGGGAGAGAAGGAAATTGCTTGTGAAGATTTGCGAAAGCTTCTTCCATCATGAAATGACTTTACCTGCAAAAATTAAACACACAAAAATAAAACACACCAGATCACAATATATACAAAAATTGCATAGGTTGCCTCCCTGTGAGCGCTAAGTTTAACGTAGTCAGCTAGACGTGAGTGCTCGAACGTTAGGCTGGATATGAAAATGTGACACTTTCTTTTTGTCGCTCAAATGATTCTCCCCAGTAGTGCTTGACACGCTGACTGTTAACCTTGAATATTTCGTTGGTGTTGGGATCCAGTAACTCAACAGCACCATATGGTAAAACCTGAGTGATCACAAATGGACCTGACCACCTTGATTTCAACTTTCCAGGGAAAAGTTTCAACCGTGAATTGTATAACAACATCTGCTGCCTCGGTTTCAAATGTCTGTGTACTATTTTTCGATCATGTCTTTTCTTGGTCTTTTCTTTGTATAATCTGGCATTCTCATAAGCTTGTAGATGAAACTCCTCCAATTTGTTGAGTTGGTGAAGTTATTTCTCTCATGTAGCTTGTGGATCAAGATTCAACTTCTTCAGTGCCCAGTACGCCTTGTGTTCAAGCTCAACTGGCAGGTGGCATGCTTTCCCAAACACCATACGATATGGGGACATACCAATGGATGTCTTGTAAGATGTCTGATAGGCCGATAATGTGTCATCCAGTTTTGTAGACCAGTCCATCCTTGTTGATCCGACGGTTCTTTCCAAGATTCTTTTGATCTCCATGTTTGAAACTTCAACCTGTCTGTTTGACTGTGGGTGGTAAGTGTTAGGGTTGGTGCTCAGAGCGCCAATCCGGATCGTATTTATGTCTGATTCATGAATACGAGCAATACATTTTTCCATAATATTACTAATTTAATGGTAGCACCTCTTGTCTTTTATATACGTATTCGATCTAATTTCGATTAGATTGAAACTAAATCTGGTTTAGTGATATGTATATATATTAGACAAAGACCACAGGATTTACAACGTAGTGCGCAGTTGCAACATAGTTTGTAATTGACATTGGGAAGCGTCACTATAAATTGTATATCCTCAAATTCAGTTCCTGGTCAAGATTTACTGACATAGGTCGGTTAGTAAAATCCGTTGAGACCAGTACATGTCGTATATCGGACTTGGTCTGATGGTTTATCCCAATGAACAATGAGTCTTTGGAGACTTGTATAGACGTGTATGTGTCTAATAGATGGTACACCAACATCAATAGGAATCTTCTCGGGTTGAGTAGTATAGTGATTCTTTGACTTGAGATACCACTGTGGATATATGAGTTATCCTCCACACTTAGATGGCAGTCACGTCACCGATCTATTTAGATCAGACCTCCGCATGTTCGTTGGGTATGGACTCATGCTCATGATATCATGTGTGTATCAAGATAGGATCCGTCAGTTCTGTATATATAGCATAGGTAGTCCAACTGTGATTAGTAATCTGTTAAATCTATGGCCACAGTATACTTCGAAAGTGAGTTCCGAATGTTATTTAAGGATTTCTAATAGATACGTCGACAATATTATTCCTATAGAGATTTGACGTTTATATCTATATCTCTGGGATAATCTGGATACTTGTGACGGATGGATTATACGTATGCAGTGACCTCGACCTGTATGATTCAACGAGTTTATCCGTGGTCGTCATAATTTACGGGTGGGTGAATTATGGACACGAAATTAGATTTTTTGACGGATATACCTGAATCTAGAGAGTATCACTAATGAAATATACTCGTAGAGCACTAGGGCAATTGTTATGAATAATACTGATTATTTATAACTCGTTTAACGGTTAAACGGAAAATACATGCAAAATGGACCTAATCGTCATTTTCGAATTAATGTGTATTTTTATTTAATACTTGATTTTATTAAATACATATTAATTAAATATCAAATTGTGATATTTGACATATATCATTAATATATGTATTTGAAATATTTAATGTAAATATAATACATATATTTAAGGTATTTGTATTTAATTATTTAATTATATAAATGTTATATGATTTAAATAATTAAAGTAACAAATATCTTATGACATGATTTACTTTATTAAAGTTTGAAAATGTCATGTTTCCATTGGAACACATTTAAGTTTACTTTAGTATTAGATAAATGTTATCTTGTTATTAAGTAAAATGTGTACCATTAAAGTAAAACAAATTGTAAATTTTCTTTATCCAATTTTTTTCTATATTCACGGCAATGTTGAAAAAAAATACATAAGAAATTTTTGTTTTTTTTTTCAAAGAGAACACAAGTTACCAAATAAAATTACAAAAGGGTTTGAGAGAAAAAGCTTGAAGAACAAAGGAAAAAGCTTATGGAAATTTTGATTTTGTAAGTATAATCCAACTTTCTTCAACTAGAAAAATAGTTCCATGTTTCTAAGCTTCAACATGTGTTGCTTAGAATTTTCTCTACTCTTTAAGTATGTAATTAAATTGGTTTGAGACTTGTCGGAATGATGTTTGCATGTATAATTAATTTATTTGCTTATTAATGTAATTAAGCTTAATAAATTAATTAGAAAATTAAAGTTGTCATTCTAGAGTTAATTAGCCATTCATAATTAGTGTAGAATTGTTCTTGATTAATTTCATGATGGTGAGATTTAATTGGTGTGGTAATTTGAAGATTAAAGTGTTGAATTTTATCAATTTAATGTAAATTGCCCAATTTGAGTAATTTATGAAATTAGGGTTCTTTACCCACTCAAATTTTGGGGGTTTTCATATATATGTTATAATTTGATGTATATTTGATGTATGTCAAATTTGGGATTGATTGGATTTGATCTTGATGTGTTTTGAACAAATTGGGCCAAATCGCAATTAATAGAAAATATGAGCTGTTTTCGTAATTTTGGAAAATTACTGTGTTGGACAATTATGACCCATAACATCACTATTTGTACAGATCATGGTGTTGTTGTAAAAATTAACCATGTGACAAAGGAAATTGGTCTTTTATCATTTGTAATTAGATTACCAAGATATATAAATGATAAAATGTCAATCCACGAAGGTTTCCGGATTGAGATGATATGAGACAGTATCAATCCACGAAGGTTTAATCATTAAATAATCTCTAGTCGTAGTATTATCGAGATTGGACATCGATAATGCAGAATAGACTAGTATTACACTTGTGCGCGTTGTGGGAGCATAACAGCATAGTTCTCATATATTTATGTATTGGATACTTATGCAAATGTGATAGGAGGTTGTGTTTACCGATGGTACGAAAACAGCTTCGCTCTGGATAGACCCCTCAGAATCCCATTGGTAGTATGACTGTGTGTCTATGGGAGTCCGAATCAGGGTAAGTGTATTTGATCTTAACCTGAGACTTGCACCGCTAATACTTGCGACAATCAATATACTTTGGTTTTGGTCGTCCAGGGCTTTAACCGATTCTGTGTACGCCTCTTCTGGGTATATTGAGAATCATAGTGTATTGGGTGTGATGTCAAGATGGAAGTATCACTCCAGTCATAGTGGAGATGATGGTCACGTAGGATACGGAACTAGTACTCTTTTGTACTGCAGTCATCGGGATAATATGACAAGGTCATGATTATCCGATTATAGAGACTAGTTACCAGAGATCCGATATGTGCTTCGTACGGGGCAGACACAATTCCAGCCTCAGGCCTAGCACGTGACATCCGATACTGGATCGCAATACGCAATACTACGTATACTACGCCTGATACAGATTAAATATTCCTTTAAGAATATTTCTGAAGAATTGGGTCGGCACGGTGCTTTACTAGAAGCCAACCATGTCTTGTAAATTGGTAAAAACGTAGTACTAGGTACGTATGTGTTCGGATAGTCCGACGACCGAATTTACTGTCAACATATCCGGGGATCTCATGGGTCGCTTCCCGAAGATTCACCGATGACGTATGACTCGCACATTATTAATCTGGGATTAATTGATAGTGAGAGAAAATTAATCTGGGATTAATAACAGAGATATTTTATCTGGGATAAAATATTATATAAAGAGAGAGAACGATTAATTTAGAATTAATCGATAAAATAATATATTCGATATATTATACGAAATTAGATTTCGACGCGGAATTAAAATTGGATTTTAATTCGGGCGAATGAGTTAATTTAGAATTAATTCGCTAGCGACGTGAATAGTAATTTTGCTAGGCATAATTATTTAATTAAATTTGATTTAATTACGTCGCAACGGAAAATTCGTTAATTCGGAATTAGCGAACCCGAGCCCGAGAGTGTTTGCGGGCCCACTCGCATTTTGAATCAAGTGGGGCCCACATGTCACATCAAACGTCACTTCACTAGTCAACTTTATCACTTTCTTGTGATGGAAGTTGTTGGATGATGCTTGAGTGTGAAACACTCAAATATGATGGTTGAAAGACATTTACCATTTAATTATATTTTGGTATTTGACTTTCAAATTTTGTGTATTAGATAACAAAACCAACCAACACACAACACTTCTCTTCTCTTCCTCTTCTCCCATTTTCGGCCAAGGGCCATTTTTTCTCTCCTTTGTTCTTCTCAATGCCGATAACTACAAGAAGCCTTAGGGAAATTTTGTGGCAAAATTTCCAAGTGCTAGCACATTAAAGAGTCATCCAAAGGTGATAGGGAAACAAACCCTTGAGCATGGAATCACACTTAAAGCTTGGAGCTTGAAGGACTATCCATAGAGCACAAAGAGGAGGTTGACCGAATCTTCAAGGAGCACAAAATTGGACATTGCCGAGAGCTTCAAAGCTTGGAGAAAATTTTTATTGTTCCTCGCATCGCAAAAGCCGATCAAAGTGAGTATTCCGCAACTTAACTTTGTCGTATTCACAATTTTAAATGCTTATTTGATCTTGGAACTATAGTAGAAACCTAACATACTGGGCAGTTTCGAATTTCTGGAAAATTTTCTGGATTATGTTGCAAATTGTATAAATTATTTTGGGATTGATTTGGAATTAATTAAATATGTATTTGAATATTTAAGTACCAAAATGATTAATTTGTAAACTATTGGGGTCTCAAAGTAATTAATGATAAATCTGATTTTTCAGATAAAAAATTCAGTTTTTATTTATTGAGTAATTATAATAAATTAGTTTATTTTAATTGCCCAAGAAAAATATTTATCGGAAATTATTTCGGAGTGAAAATATACGAAAACGGTGAAAAATGGCGATACCGGGTAACGGCTGCCCAAACAGTGAACTGGGCACTGTTCGGGCAGCCCACGAACTGTCCAAATATTTTGGGGGCTGACCTGGGTAGTCCCCATGAGCATTGGTCAGTCGGTTCGGCCGGAAACGCGTTTTATGCTATTTTACGGAAAAATATTTTCGTAAAAGTTTCGGGATGTTTCTATATTATTTATGTCATTATATGATATCGAATAAATACGTTTAGGTGAAATATGAATGAATTATTAATATTGGATATTAAATAATTTATTCGTAAGTTTAAAAATTTTAAACTACGATTTCACCCGAACAGCGCTCCTTCCGCTGCGCCTCCCTGATTTGACCCTAACAAAAATGGTATCAGAGCGAGTCTAATCCTGGACGCCCGATATGATTAGCCCTTTAAAATTCAATGTTTATTTTAATCATTACTTAATACATGCATGTGTTTATTTAATTTGATTAAATAAAGTAAAAGCATATTTTGTTTGAAAATCCCCGATTTCAATAAAGTTTTAACCAAAGTGACTAGTATTAGGAATACCTGTTTCTTCGTCCGCCTTGTCAATACAGATGTAAATATTTTCATGATGTTATAGCTGTAATGTGCCAAAGCTGTGCAGTTATGGTTGAAGGTAGTTCATTTACACTGGTAGAACTTATATGATAAGAGACAAATTCAAGTGAAAGTGGAAATCTTGAACGTGCCAAAACTGTCAGGACTACATCGGTAGCTTGAGTTTGTCATTGACAAGTTTAACCTTGATACGCCTCCTTGTGAACGTGCCAAAGCTGTCATAACGAGAAACGATCAGGACCAAACCCAGGAGTCACAGTGAGTGTGATTGACAATGAGTTGTCTACCTAATGAATATACGTAGGCGAGAACGTGCCAAAGCTGTGAGTCGAAATATATTCATGGGGTCCACTTCCCATTATGAAATTCAATTTAATTATTGAATTCTCGTTTCCATTGGGGATTACGGTATTACGTAAAGTAGTGGGAGGCACTGCTAGGTTAAAAATCCTTAACTTATGCGGTGTGTAATATTATGTAAAGTGTCGCTCATGTTGTTCCTTATTCTATTAGTTTGATAGAATTAAACTTTTATCCACTGCAAACATATTATATATGTTTTATGACTTCAATTATGGTTGCAGATTTCTAGAATATGATCTAGATTAGAATAGATAATGATATAATCCTTATAGACAGAATAGTTTCTTGTGCAGTAAAGATTGACATGAATTGGTTCATGTCTCGATATTCTTCACTGGCATTAAGAAAACCCCATTATATATTTGTTTATCTAATAATGACATTTCTTGCCTTTAGTGACATTCAGAGGTCACGTGTCAGACACAATTTATTTTTCGATTATTTGCAAATGTTGTAAATAATTTGAAAGTAAATAATAAAGCTAAAGAAAGAAGATGTGTATAGAAAATATTGATTATCATAATACAACAACTGTAGATATTGGATATCAAATCTTCCATCTAATTATTTAAAATATTGTTGAATGATTGTTTCGATATTTGATATCAGAACTTGCGACTATTTGATAGTTACTTGTTCTTTGTAAACAATTGTTACATATTTTAAAATGACTAGTAGTGTCATTAACGAATAGATAAACATTAAGAAAAATATTCGGTTAAGTAAATAACTTAGAACATTATTTTATAACATTTTATCACTTAAGTATTGGATGCTTATATCATATGGTAAAAGGTGATCTGATACCAGATCACACCACATATCCTTATCCATTTAATGGATATTGTATTCGGGAAGGTGATTAAATCTCATTTAACCAATGATTGTCATTGGACCGGGAAATTTATTGAACTATACATTAGATGTATGTGATTTAATGAATTGTAAATTGCTCAAGGTAGTTTTCTTTACTTCATAACTTAGTCAATGAACTGTCGTGACTTAGTTACGTGTTTCTGATGAAACGTGGATATAATATTTTGACTAGTTCAAAGATATTCGATCTGAAGTTTTGAAAATTGTATCTTTAAAATTCATCGTGAGTATTTGAATTGTTCAAAGATGTTTGATACGATCAAACATATGAATTAATGGCAATTAGTTCTAAGGTTATTTGAAGAATATAATTCTTACATCAATATTATTCTTCCACGATTCCATATTGATGGAATTGATTAATGGAAGAAATCGAATCTTATACGATTTGATTCTGCGGATATTGAGTGTTACCGAATTAGTTTCAATACTCTTGGGGTTATGCTTCAGTAACACTTATTCATCCTTTTAATTTAGGTTCCATAGTTTCTACAGTTACGTATATGATGTGTATAAGTAGAAAATTCGAATCTTGAAATGTTTGAGATTTGAATCTTTCTTTTGTATAATAGTTATATAATTGAATTGTACTTGCGCCTCGGAGGTACGAGTAGAAGTTTATCATTTATTTTATTTAATGGAATATTGTATTCTATTTAATAAAATATCTTTTCTACGATCTCGAGTAATAAAATTATTTATTACTTAGTGTGTAACATTGGATGTTGACTATTGTAGAAAAGACTTGACTTATTGAAGTCAAATACGGTGATAAACTATAAATGGAACTATATAATTAATAAGATGAAAATACCCTTTAATTGCTTCCATATAAGTGATATAGGATGTCAGAATCATTCGCAAAGTATTGGATACTTAATGGTTCTGTTGTTTTCTTATCGAAGAAAATTATCCTATAACTTATAGTGGGAGCGATATTTGATATTGATTCCGGAAATTAGCATTAAACCATGGATCTAAGTTTGTTCATAGCCTACTACGATCAAGTTTGGAACTTGATTGAGCTTTAGTTATGAATCGTTCATAGAATGTGCAAATGGTTTGCGCAGCAAAAGTAAAGTGAGCTTATTAAAAGTTTGACCTTTATAATATGATAGTGAGAAAAAGTTATACTCAGTAATCTATTATAGATTCTGAGGAAACTTGTCTCTAGTCACACTGATTGAATAATTTAAGATCTGATGGTTAATGTTGATATTAAATTGTATATTTTAGCTAAAGAATACAAATTGTCGTTTCTGAATGGTTTCTTCAGATAAGAGATCCATTGTGATTTCTTAGTTTGAAGAATTCGTTTTGGAATGGCCCTAGAGTTTGTATTATGCTAAGATTACAATTTAGTATATTAGCTTATAGAGCC
Source organism: Zanthoxylum bungeanum (assembly GCA_019454045.1). NCBI lineage: Eukaryota > Viridiplantae > Streptophyta > Magnoliopsida > Sapindales > Rutaceae > Zanthoxylum > Zanthoxylum bungeanum. The sequence continues at coordinate 55,156 of SKCR01052134.1, read as the reverse complement.
TATTGTAGACTCGGATGAGCTTTATGGAAATTTGTGTTTTCTAATTTTGATATCAGTCAGATTGTCTGATTTTATCAAAGCATAAAGAATACATATGAGATAGAAATGTTAGTGGGAGCGTACAAATTTCTTTCTAGTATTTTACATCATAATGACATTTTCATTATTAAGGTAATAATGAGATGTTAATGAGGTAAAAGGTTTACCTGAGTCTTATTTTCTCCATGAAAGCAGTGGGAGTGGTCTCTATTATATTTAATATAAAGTTTTATATAAGATATAAAACTAAGAGACTTGTGAGATACTCCTGGACACAGTGAGACTATCTGTATGACAGTTAGTATAACTGTTTGACAGTTAGTGTGTCTAATGAATATAATATTCATCTTTCGTAAATGATGATTCCTTTGTCGAAAGAGATATTGATTAGAATGTCTAATCAATCTTATGCATCATAGGATGATAGCATAATGAATACTATATTGAGTACGATTAGAGATATCAATTTAATCGTAATTGTTACGAGTTATTTTGATATTCTCTATACCATAAGATGAGTCTTGAAACATGTTCTTTATCATCTTTGAGATATTAAGAATGAGTTTCTAATTAATGGAGAATAAAGTTCGCAACCATTAGGGTCCGATTAGTTTTGAGTTCAATTATGACGTTAGACAGTCTACGTCATAAAGAGTTAGAAAACATGCAGTGAGAGTGTCACATATGATTCTACTGTATGAGTAGAATTAGTTGTAACTTATGAAGTATTTACTTATGAAGTTACAAAGTGACCTCGTAGATAAGAAGTTTGTTATTAGTGTTGTGTTTGCGGTTGTCTACAAAGTATTTTGGATTTGATCCATAAATACTTAGACAATTTAGAAGCTGAAGCACAATGTTGATATAACATCTGAGTCATATTGATGTAGAACTTAGTTTCTACAAGAATATGAATGATGTTTACTAAGGAAAATGATTGTGTTTGTTGGACAAACTCAATATGTCATAGCGGGCTTACTTGTTGTTACCTACCTCTTGAGCGTTAAGTGAGTTATTGAGAGCCATGAGTATGTGATACACATTGGGATGTGTATATGATACCATGGATTGGCACTGGAGCAAGTGGGAGAAATTATTAGGGTTGGTGCTCAGAGTGCCAATCCAGATCGTATTTATGTCTGATTCATGAATACGAGCAATACATTTTTTCATAATATTACTAATTTAATGGTAGCACCTATTGTCTTTTATATACGTATTCGATCTAATTTCGATTAGATTGAAACTAAATCTGGTTTAGTGATATGTATATATATTAGACAAAGACCGCAGGATTTACAACGTAGTGCTCAGTTACAACATAGTTTGTAATTGACATTGGGAAGTGTCACTATAAATTGTATATCCTCAAATTCAGTTCCTGGTCAAGATTTACTGACACGGGTCGGTTAGTAAAATCCGTTGAGACCAGTACATGTCGTATATCGGACTTGGTCTAATGGTCTATCCCAATGAACCATGAGTCTTGGGAGACTCATATAGACGTGTAGGTGTTTATTTGATAAACACTGAACGACTCACCGAAGATTTCCTAATAGATGGTACACCAACGTCAATAGGAATCTTCTCGGGTAGACCCGGCCGGTGGTTCGATTCCGGTTCGGAACCGAACTGAACCGGCCGGTTTCCGGTTCCACACTTAAGTGGAACCGGAAAGTCGAACCGAACCGGAACCGAACGGTTCGGTTCCGGTTCGGTTCGGTTCATTTTTTTTTTAATTAATTAAAATAAAAAAATTAGAGGAGTCAAATCATTAAATAAAAAAAAATTATTAATTAAAAAAAATGAGATTAAATTTATAAATAAAAAAAAATTATTACATTGAAGAGCTTGAGCTTAAATTTTTTAAAATTTAAGTTGCCTACGTATCCTCCAAGGGTGAGAGGAATCAAAGCTCACGTAGTTCCATTACAAGTTTAAGACATATCCCCTTTGTAAATTATAATTTTACATTTATCAATCATCATTATCAGTTGATCCTTCGGCTCCGGGTCCGCAGCTTCCGCTTGCACTTGTTGCAGAAGCATTGCCATTATCGAACAAATCTTCAAAATCATCGGGGGCATCTTCTTGTTGTCTCAGATCAGCTCGAGTCCAATCATCCACACAAGCTGTTGCTTCTAGAGTGCTTGGATGTAATGAAGATCGCCTAGCTTCCAATATATTACCTCCCAAGCTGAAGGCTTGCTCAACCGCAACGGTGGAAATAGGTGCTGCCAATATCTCTTTAGCAATAATAGATAAAACATGATATATATTTTGATGCCGGTTCCACCATTCAAGGATTTTAAAATTTTTACTGCATAAACTTTCATTAGAAAACTCAAAATTTGTAGATAAATAATTATCTAATTCAGGGTTATTAGTTGTTGTCGTATCCCTAGATTTTTTATTTCGTTGTAATAACCAACGATCCCCTGCGCTAAGTCTTGGTTGAATTACCGGTTCGCTACTACTAGACTGACCTATTGTTCCTAAGTTATATCTTACAATATAATCATTAAATAAAATAATTAAATCACTTTTTAAATTCGTCATTATGCTCGTAATATCAATGTCATCTAATATTCCTAAATAACCATAGTAAGCTTGTAAACCACCATTCAAACCTTCTAATTTAAATTTAGGATCAAAAACAGCAGCAATAAGATAAAGTAAAGGAATTTCTCTAAAATAATTCAACCATTTTACCTTCATAACAGTAATGGCTTCGAGCAAAACAATATCATTAGGGTTGTCACTGTCAACATGTTCATCGAGAGTGCCAACAATATTCAAACTTTCAAGAAGAAATAAATGTGCAGTGGGATAATAAACACCGCTAAAAACTAAAGTAGCATCATTAAAAACTCTTAAAATATCTAAAATTCTTTCACAAATATCCCATTGACTAGGATAAAGTGTGATATTTTGAACATGTTGAGAAAAAAAACTACATAATGCATCTTTGTATTGAAGTGCTTGACATAAAAGAAAATAAGTAGAATTCCAACGTGTTGGAACATCTCTAGAAAATTTAATCGGTTTAATACCATTTATTTTACAAAACTTGGTCCATTCCCTCCTAACTTGAGAATATGACCAAATACAGTTAAGTGCCGTTTTAATAGGATCAAGGAAATGAGATAATAATTTTAGACCGTCTTGCACACATAAGTTTAGGACATGACATGTACAACGAATATGAAAAAATCGACCCCCTAAATTTGGTTGACATATTTCTTTTAAATCATTGATGGATGCAGTATTTGCAGATGCATTATCAAATCCATTGTTAAAATTTTTTCTCCTAAACCATATTCATCAAAAATTACCTTCATCATTCTATAAATATTATGTGCAGTATGTTGGTCATCAAAAACTCTAAATGCAATGAGTCGTTTTTGCATGGTAAATGATGCATCAATCCAATGACAAGTCACACCCATGTATGAGTGTGTTTGCCAATGGTCACTCCAAATATCAGAACATATAGAAATACGACCTTTCATTTCTTTAAATATTTCATTTAAAATAATTTTACCATCTTTATATAATTTGAAAATATGACGTTTTGTTGTGTTTCGAGTCATTCTACATGCAGCAGGGTTTAAAGCATTATGCATGTAATTAGTAAAATGAAGTTTTTCACCAAAGCTTAAAGAAAGATGTGCCATACATGTTAATTTCGCAAATTCTTCTCTATTTTTTGCATCAGAATATTTAAATAAATCTACACTACTCGTACCTCTACTAGATGATGCGTACCTGGCCATTTGAGTCTGCGTCGTATCAATGCCAAATTCAACCGGATGATGTTTCTCCATTTGCTTGATCATATTTCCGTATCCACCAGAAAATTTATAGATAACCCCACAATAGTTGCAAATTGCTCGTTGTGAACCATCGTCTAGGCGTTCCAAATTAAAATGAATTTTGAAAATATCGGAGGACCGAGCCTTAACTTCTCTTCTCCGTGATTGTGCACTGACACTGGGCCGCTCTCTTGGGTCGGCATATTTGACATTATGTTCTCGGATGAGCTTGCCATTTGAATAATTGCGATGCGAATGCCGAATGTGATAACAAATTAATTAACAACTAAAATAAGAGAATTGTATTGAAGTAAGATTGAGAATAAGAGATTTATAGAAAATGAGAGAGTTGAGAAATTGGTGTGATGAAATTATGAAAAATGAATCCTATTTATAGAATTTTAGAATTTTTTTGATACCAAAAATGCCCCTAAATATAACCGTTTTATTACCGTTATTAGGGGTACATTAGTAATTTTTATTTTATATAATAAAAAAAAATTTATAATTTTATTTTTATTTTTTTTTTTTGGCAGGGAGCCAAACGGCTCCCTGCATCCCCCAACGGCAGTAGCCGTTGGGGGAATAACTAATAAGGCCCCCAACGGCTACTAGCCGTTGGGGGCCTTAGGGTTCCTGTTGGAACCCTACGGTTCCAACAGGAACCCGACGGTTCCAACCGGAACCGTTCGGTTCCGGTTGGAACCGTCCGAACCGGTGGAACCGTACGATTCCACCGGTTCGGACCGGTTCGAGTTGGGGTGGAACCCCAACCGAACCGGTCCCATTCCGGTTCGGTTCCGGAACCGGTTGGAACCGGAACCTTCCGGTTCCGAACCGGAACCGTGGCCGGGTCTATTCTCGGGTTGAGTAACATAGTGATTCTTTGACTTGAGATACCACTGTGGATATATGAGTTATCCTTCACACTTAGATGGCAGTCACATCACCGATCTATTTAGATCAGACCTCCGCTTGTCCGTTGGGTGTGGACTCATGCTAATGATATCCTGTGTGTATCAAGATAGGATCCGTCAGTTCTGTGTACAGAGCATAGGTAGTACAAATGTGATTAGCAATATGTTAAATCTATGGCCATAGTATACTTCGGAAGTGAGTTCCGAATGTTATTTAAAGATTGCTAATAGATACATCGATAAGATTATTCCTATAGAGATTTGACGTTTATATCTATATCTCTGGGATAATCCGGATTCCTGCGACGGGGAGATTATACGTATGCAGTGACCTCGACCTGTATGATTCAGCGAGTTTATCTGTGGTCGTCATAATTTACGGGTGGGTGAATTATCGACACGAAATTGGATTTTGTGACGGATATGCCTGAATCTATAGAGTCTCACTAATGAAATATACGCGTAGAGCACTAGGGCAACTGTTATGAATAATACTGATTATTTATAACTCGTTTAACGGTTAAACGGAAAATAGATGCAAAATGGACCTAGTCATCATTTTCGAATTAATGTGTATTTTTATTTAATACTTGATTTTATTAAATACATATTAATTAAATATCAAATTGTGATATTTGACATATATCATTCATATATGTATTTGAAATATTTAATGTAAATATAATACATGTATTTAAGATATTTGTATTTAATTATTTAATTATATAAATGTTATATGATTAAAATAATTAAAGTAACAAATATCTTATGACATGGTTTACTTTATTAAAGTTTGAAAATGGCATGTTTCCATTGGAAACATTTAAGTTTACTTTAGTATTAGATAAATGTTATCTTGTTATTAAGTAAAATGTGTACCAATTAAAGTAAAATAAATTGTAAAATTTCTTTATCCAATTTTTTTCTATATTCACGGCAATGTTAAAAAAAAAATACATAAGAAATTTTTGTTTTGTTTTTCAAAGAGAACACAAGTTACCAAATAAAATTACAAAAGGGTTTGAGAGAAAAAGCTTGAAGAACAAAGGAAAAAGCTTATGGAAATTTTGATTTTGTAAGTATTTTCCAACTTTCTTCAACTAGAAAAATATTTCCATGTTTCCAAGCTTCAACATGTGTTGCTTAGAATTTTCACTACTCTTTAAGTATGTAATGAAATTGGTTTGAGACTTGTTGGAAAGATGTTTGCATGTATAATTAATTTATTTGCTTATTAATGTAATTAAGCTTAATAAATTAATTAGAAAATTAAAGTTGTCATTCTAGAGTTAATTAGCCATTCATAATTAGCCTAGAATTGTTCTTGATTAATTTCATGATGGTGAGATTTAATTGGTGTGGTAATTTGAAGATTAAAGTATTGAATTTTATCAATTAATGTAAATTGCCCAATTTGAGTAATTTATGAAATTAGGGTTCTTAACCCACTAAAATTTTGGGACTTTTCATATATATGTTATAATTTGATGTATATTTGATGTATGTCAAATTTGGGATTGATTGGATTTGATCTTGATGTGTTTTGAACAAATTGGGCCAAATTACAATTAATAGAAAATATGGGCTGTTTTCGTAATTCTGGAAACTTACTGGGCAGTTTCGTATTTCTGGAAAAGTTTCTGGATTATGTTGCAAATTGTATAAATTATTTTGGGATTGATTTGGAATCAATTAAATATGTATTTGAATATTTAAGGACCAAAATGATTAATTTGCAAAGTATTGGGGTCTCAAAGCAATTAATGATAAATCTGATTTTTCAGATAAAAAATTCTGTTTTTATTTATTGAGTAATTATAATAAATTAGTTTATTTTAATTGCCCAAGAAAAATATTTATCGGAAATTATTTCGAAGTGAAAATATGCGAAAACGGTGAAAAGCGGCGCTACTGGGTAACGGCTGCCCAAACAGTAAACTGGACAATGTTCAGGCAGTCCACGAACTGTCCAAATATTTTGGGGGCTGACCTTGGCAGTCCCCATGAGCATTGGTCAGTCGGTTCGGCCGGAAACGCGTTTTATGCTATTTTGCGGAAAAATATTTTCGCAAAAGTTTCTATATTATTTATGTCGTTATATGATATCGAATAAATACGTTTAGGTGAAATATAAATGCATTATTAATATTGGATATTAAATAATTTATTCGTAAGTTTAAAAATTTTAAACTACGATTTCGCCCGAACAACGCTCCTTCCGTTGTGCCTTTCTGATTTGACCCCAACAGTAAGCAGTGGTAACTTTATGAGTAACTCCGTATTTGGATAGGAGTGCATCAAAATATTTATTGCAGAAATGTGTGCCATCATCACTGATAATAGCCCGAGGTGTTCCGAAGCGAGTGAAAATATTCTTTTTAAGGAATTTGATCACCATTTTTGAATCGTTTGATGGCAGTACGATTGCTTCAACCCATTTGGAGACGTAGTCTACAGCAACCAATATGTAGAGGTTTCCGAACGATGGCACAAAGGGTCCCATAAAATCAATACCCCACACATCGAATATCTCCACTTCCAGAATATTTTGCAGAGGTCCTTCATTTCTCCTTGAAATATTTCCTGTTCTCTGGCACCTATCACATTGAAGAGAAAACAAGTATGCATTTTTAAAAACAGTGGGCCAGAACAAACCTAGTTGTAGGACTTTGGCTGTAATTTTATTCCCGCTGAAGTGTCCGTCGTATAGTGATGAATGACAATGCTGCAAGACACTATTAACTTCCTCATGTGGAACACACCGTCTCAAAAATTGATCAGCACAGCGTTTGAACAGGTATGGCTCATCCCAAACATAGTGCTTGACTTATTTAAATAACTTCTTTCGTTGCTGAGTTGTCCATTCCAACGGCCATTTTCCCGAGACTATGTAGTTGACATAGTCAGCATACCAATGAGCACATGCTGTTTCATGGAAAATAACTGTTCATCTGGAAAAGTTTATTTGATTATCAGTTCTTTGCCAGCTGTTTTTCCATTCTCGAGCCTCGACAAATGATCTGCCACCTGGTTTTCTGTCCCTTTCATGTCTCCGATCTCCACGTCGAATTCTTGCAGAAGAAGTATCCAACAGATCAATTTGGGTTTGGCATCTTTCTTCGTGATCAAGTATTTGATTGCTGAATGATATGTGTAGACCACCACTTTGGGACCCAGCAGATAGGATCAGAATTTATCAAAAGTGAACACAACTGGGAGCAACTCTTTTTCAGTGGTTGTGTAGTTGAATTGAGCTTCATTCAAAGTTATGCTGGAGTAGTAAATGGTGTGGAAAATCTTTGCTTTGCGTTGTCCCAAAACTGCACCTATAATAAAATCACTAGCGTCACGCATTACCTCAAATGGAAGGTTCCAGTCTGGTGCTACAATGATGGGAGCAGAAACCAGCTTCTGTTTTAGGATCTCAAAAGGTTCTTGGCATTCTTTGGTGAAGTTGAAAGGCACATCCTTCTCCAGAGGTTTAGAAATCTTGGAAAAGTCTTTGATAAATCTCCTGTAAAAACATGCATGTCCGAGAAAACTCTGAATCCCTTTGACTAATGTTGGTGGAGGTAATTTTTCAATTGTTTCAATCTTTGCTTTGTCTACCTCGATCCCCTTTTGTGAGATCCGATGTCCCAGGACGATGCCTTCTTGCACCATAAAGTGGCATTTCTCCCAGTTGAGTACCAGGTTGGTATCTTCGCATCTTTGTAATACATGTTCCAGATTTTGCAAGCAGTGGTCAAAAGAGTCTCCAAACACAGAGAAATCATCCATGAAAACCTCCATACTCTGTTCCAGAATATCTGAGAAAATGGCCATCATGCAACGTTGGAATGTAGCATGAGCATTAAATAGTCCAAATGGCATCCTGCGGAATGCAAAAGTACCATACGGACATGTAAAAGTGGTTTTCTCCTGATCTTCTAGTGCGATGGCAATCTGATTGTATCCCGAATATCCATCCAGAAAATAATAGAACTCATGACCCGCCAGTCTGTCCAGCATCTGATCAATGAATGGCAGCGGAAAATGGTTTTTCCTTGTTGCTTTGTTCAGTTTCCGGTAGTCCATACAAACTCTTCATCCAGTCACAGTTCTTGTTGGAATCAGCTCGTTCTTTTCATTTGTGACTACAGTTATTCCTTATTTCTTTGGTACACACTGCATATGACTCATCCAAGTGCTGTCTGAGATGGGGTAAATGATGCCAGCATCCAACCATTTGATGATTTCTTTCTTCAGGACTTCCTTCATGATTGGATTGAGTCTCCGTTGATGCTCCACTATGGGTTGTACTCATCATTCATCAGAATCTTGTGTATGCAAAATGATGGACTAATGCATCGGATGTCTGCTATAATCCAGCCAATGGCTCTTTTGTGTTCTCGTAACACTCTCAGTAACTTTTCTTCATGCTCTAATGTTAGTGAAGAAGAAATAATAACAGGTAATTCAGAAGAGTTTCCAAGAAATTCATACATGAGATGGCTCGACAGTAACTTCAGCTCCAGCTGTAGTGGTTCTTCAATTGAAGGCTTGTTTCGATCTTTCTTCGGGAGTTCCAGACTTTGAACTGGTGGTGTTGATTTGAACCGAAATGGTTTGTCAAGATAGTTGATACATTCCAGGATTTCAGCATCTAGCTCTGTCAGTCATGTTGGTGATGCAAGCTTCAAGTTTATCCGTGGGAATTGAATGAGTATCCTGGATGATACTATCAACAACATCAACTCTGAAACATTCTTCTTCCTTTTCATCACTCGGGAATTTCATGACTTTGAAAACATTAAAGGTAACTTCTTGGTCCTGAACTTTCATGGTTAGTTTTCCTTTTTGTACATCAATAACAGTTCGACCTGTAGCCAAGAATGGTCTTCCAAGGATGATAGGTACATATTTGTCTTCTTATATGTCAAAGATAATGAAATCTGCTGGGAGAATGAGTTTTTCGACTTTGACCAGTACATCTTCAACAACACCTCTTGGAAATGCAAGTGTTCTATCAGCAAGTTGCAGAGAAACTGAGGTAGGCATTACTTCTCCAATTTGTAGTTTCTTGTAAATAGAAAAAGGCATCAAATTAACACTTGCACCTAAATCACATAAAGCCTTACCGATATAATGTTCTCCAATGGTGCATGAGACAGTGAAACTGCCAGGATCTTTCAACTTCGGGGGAAGTTTCCTCTGAATGATGGCGCTATATTCTTCTGTCAATGCCATTGTCTCGTAATCTCTCAATCTCCGTTTTCATGAAAGAATGTCTTTCATGAATTTGACGTAACTGGGCATTTCTTCCAAGGCTTCTTCAAATGGAATGTTGATATGCAACTTTTTAAATACCTCCAGGAATCAAGCAAACTGCTTGTTCAGTTTTTTTTCTGAAGACGCTGAGGAAAAGGTGGAGGTGGAGTGATTTGATCTTTTTCCTTTGCTTCTTTTTCCTCCATCTGTGGAACTGCATCTTTTGGAACTTCTTCAATGGATGTCTTGATTCCAACATCTTTATTGATCTCAGTACCACTTTTCAAAGTAATGGCTTGGCATTGCTCCTTCCCTCGGTTCCTTGGATTCGGTTCTGTGTTGCTGGAAAGATTTCCTGGCGGTCTGTAACTCTGAGCATTGGCCAGTTGTCCAATTTGATTCTCCAGTGTTTTAATTGAGGCAGATTGGCTCTGAAACATAGCATCATATTTTTTTAACTGAGTCAGCACTTCTGCTATTCCTGGTTCATTTGCCTGCTCATGTCCTTTGTTTTGTTGCTGTTGGAATCCAGGTGGTGGATAGTTTCTTTGCCCTGAATTGTTGGTCCAGGAGAAATTGGGATGATTCCTCCACCCTGGATTGTAGGTGTTGGAATATGGATTGTTCCCCTGTCTGTTGAAATTATTGACATAATTCACCATCTCTTCTTGTTGGTTTGGTTATGATGCTCCTATATATGGTGAACTTGTGGCTCCAATATTGCCTTGCATACCGAGAGTCTCCATGAATTTGCATATCTGATCTAGCTTGGCATTGACTACTGTGTTGGCTCCAACTTCATAAATTCCAACAATTCTTTGAATCATACTCCTTTCTATTGGCCATAAAGAATTGTTGTTGGCCATTTCTTCGATTAGGTCTCAGGCTTGATCTTCTCCTTTTGCCATCAAAGCTCCTCCAGTAGCAGCATCAATTGTGGTTCTCATCAGTCCAGAAGTCCATTATAGAAAGTTTAGACTTGAAGCCATTTTGGAATCTCATGGTGAGGACATTTCCGGAGCAAATCTTTGTACCTTTCCCAAGCTCCTCCAGTATAAAGGATGTGATGTCATTCCTCAGTTTTGATGTTCTGGCTGGTGGAAAATACTTTGCAAGGAATTTGGTGGCTAAAGTGTTCCAAGTTGTGATGGAACCTGCTGGTAGTGAATATAGCCAGGCTTTAGCTCTGTCTTTTAAAGAATATGGGAAAATCTACAGTCTCATTGCTTCTTCAGCTCCTCGATTGTAATTAAAAGTGCCGCAAACTTCTAGGAAGTTGCTGATGTGAGCATTAGGGTCTTCAGTTGCATTCCCCCCAAACTGAACTGATTGCTGAATCATCTGAATGCATGTTTTGATGTCACAAGCATTTGCTGGTAAGAGAGGGAGTACAATACAGAAAATAAAGCCGTCAACCACCGGAATGGTTCTGTCTCGAATGGGAATTGGTGGTGCAACCTCTAAAGGTTCAGGTTCCATATTGACTAAAGCTTATTGGCCTTCACGCCTTTCCCTTCTTAACTGTCTGATGGTTATTTCAGTTGGGTTTTCTAGGTAAAACCAAGATCAAATTAAGCAAGAAATATGTGAATACAAGAAGAAGTATAGCGGAAATTATACTTACAACGATCGGCTTTTGGATGCGATGAACACAAAAAATTTCTTCATGAGTTTCGGCCAAGCCCTCCTTGTGTGGATCTTCAAGCTCCAAGCTTTGAGTGTGGATTCCATGCTCATGAATGGGTTTCCCTATCACCTTTGAATGATCTCTTAGTGTACTAGCACTTGGAAAAATTTGCAACAAATTGTTTACCTTCTCCTTGTGTGTGTCTCGGCCAAGCCAAGAATGGAGAGAAAAATTTGGCACAATGCAGAGTGAGGGAGAGAAAAAAAGATGAGTGTGTTGTGTGTTTTTTATTTCAAAAATCAAATAAAAGATATACCATTTGCAATTTTCCAAAAAAATTGGTACAAAGAATTAATGCCTTCAACAACTCACATCAATCAAAGAGTGACAAGATGTCAATCACCAAAAGTGACAAGACTTCCATCACTTGAGTGACTAATGATATGACGCGTGATGTGACTTGTGGGCCCCACTTGATTCAAAATCCGAGTGGGCCCGCAAACACTCCCGGGCTCGGGTTCGCTAATTCCGAATTAACGAATTTTCCGTTCCGACGTAATTAAATCAAATTTAATTAAATAATTGTGCATAGCAAAATTACTATTCACGTCGCTAGCGAATTAATTCTAAATTAACTCATTCGCCCGAATTAAAATCTAATTTTAATTCCGCATCGAAATCTAATTTCGTATAATATATCGAATATATTATTTTATCGATTAATTCCAAATTAATCGTTCTCTCTCTTTTAATTGAATTTTATCCCAGATAAAATTCTCTGTAATTAATCCTAGATTAATTTTCTCTCTCTTATAATTAATTCCAGATTAATTATGTGCGAGTCATACATCATCGGTGAATCTTCGGGAAGCGACCCGAGATCCCTGGATATGTTGGCAGTAAATCCGGTCATCGGACTATCCGAACACGTACGTACCTAGTACTACGTTTTTACTGATTTACAAGACATGGTTGGCTTCTAGCAAAGCACCGTGCCTACCCAATTCTCAAGAAATATTCTTAAAGGAATATATAATTTGTATTAGACGTAGTATACATAGTATTGCGTATTACGATCCAGTATCAGATGTCACATGCAAGGCCTGGGGCTGGAATTGTGTCTGCCTCGTACGAAGCATATATCGGATCTCTGGTAACTAGTCTCTATAATCGGATAAGCATGACCTAGTCATATTATCCCAATGACTGCATTACATAAGAGTACTAGTTATGTATCCTACGTGACCATCATCTCCATATGACTGGAGTGATACTTCCATCTTGACATCACACACTACGATTCTCAATATACCCAGAAGAGGCGTACACGGAACCTGTTAAAGCCCTGGACGACCAAAACCAAAGTATATTGATTGTCGCAAGTATTAGCGATGCAAGTCTCAGGTTAAAACCAAATACACCTACCCTGATTCGGACTTCCATAGACACATAGTCATACTACTAATGGAATTTGGAGGGGTCTATCCAGAGCGAAGCTGTTTCCGTACCATCGGTAAACACAACCTCCTATTACACTTGCATGAGTATCCAATACCCAAATATATGAGAACTATGTCGTTATGCTCCCATAACACGCACAAGTGCAATACTAGTCTATTCCGCATTATCGATGTCCAATCTCGATAATACTACGACTATGGATATTTTAATGATTAAACCTTAGTGGATTAATATTGTCTCATATCTTATTAATCCGGAACTAATCATATGGACTTTTATCATTTATATATCCCGGTAATCTAATTACAAATGATAAAATAGCAATTTCCTTTGTCATATAGTTAATTTGTACAACAACACCATGTTCTGTACAAATAGTGATGCTATAGGTCATAATTGTCCAACAATCTCCCACTTGGCCTATAGCCAATCACTCAAGTGTCCTACACTTGAACTATGTACGGGTCGCTCAAACTTCTGCTGAAAAACAGCTTTCGTCAGCGGATTTACAATGTTATCATCTAATGCGATTTATTCGATCATCACATCGCCACGATGTATGATCCGACGAATCAGATGAAACAATTGAAGTACATATTTGGATCATTGATGAGACTATTAATTCTTTAGCCTGTGATGTAGCCTCGCTTAGCCGCTAACAGAACTATACCTAATCTAATTAGGATTATTACATATCCAAACGCTTCTATTACTACTGCCTCAGCTGCAGCAATATTCCGCTTATGTTGTTTATTCGGCAACAGTATCTTGCTTGGAAGATTTCCAGCTCAATGTTCCATTATTCAAACTATATAGTACCCTTATTGCAACTTACAGTCGTCTTTGTCGGTTTGGAAACTTGCAACGGTGAACTCAGTCACTTCAAGTTCTCATTCTCCATAGCTTAAGAAGGCATCCTTAGTTCCTCTAAGATACTAAGGATGTTCTTAACATCAATCCAGTGACTATCACTTGGATTGGCCTGATTGTGACTCCATATGCTCAAAGCATATGATACACCAGGTCACGTACATCTTTCAAATGTACGAATTCTCGAATAGTGCCAAAAACTTTTAGATCTATCCCAGTAGATCCTTATTCCTAGAATAAAGGTTGTTTCTCCCAAGTATTCTATGGAGAATTTTCATGATAGCCAAGCTTTCACCGATTGTATTATGGGAATGTCATTCCAAGAAATGATATATCATCATTATTTAGGACAATCACTGTCAGTGCGCTCCCACTAACCTCCTAATATACACAAGAATCATGTTCGTTTTGAATGAAATCATATATCATTATGATCTTATCAAAACACTAGTTCCAAGAACGCAATGCTTGCTTCAATCCATAAATGGATCGAATTAACTTGCAAACCTTGTTTGCTTGTTTTGGTATGAAAAAATCGTCAGGATGTTGATAAACATCCTCCAAAAGGTTTCCGTTTAAGGAAAAAAGTTTTGATGTTCAGCTTCCATATTTCATAAATGAAACATGCAGCATTAGCAAGCATTATCCAAATGGATTTAATCATGGCAACTGGTAAAAGGTTTCGTCGTAATCGACACAATGTTGATAACGATACATTTTCGCTACAAGCCTAGCTTTATACGTTTGTTTGTTGCCATCCATGTATGTCTTCCTTGAAGACTCATATAGTACCAATAGGCACAATGCCTTCTAGTACATCAACCAGTGTCCAAACTTGGTTGGTATACATGGAATCCATTTCGGACATCATGGTACTTTGCCATAATAGGGAATCGATACCTTGTATCACTTCCTCATACGTAGTCAGTTTGTCTCCCTCAATAAGATTGACATCTGCATGAGGTGAGATCAGAAACCCATACCTCCCAGGTTGTTTTCTGACTCTCTCCGACTTACGCGGTTCTTGTGTATTCGAAGATTGTGGTACAATTTCATCCCTGATAAATTGTTTGTGTTATGTTAAGGAATCGGTGCCTGGAACAGTATTACTCTGATTTTCATCGAGTGTTACTTTCTTCCCCTTACCACTGCATATAGGTATTCCTTTTAGGAAAACCGCATGACGAGCAACAATTACATTGTTCTCTTGTGAGTTGTATAAGTACTATACTTTGGTTATCCTAGGATAACCTACAAAATAGGCACTTATTCGATTTGGGTTCTAGTTTGGTATCATCCAAACATATGCCCAGCATTCCCAAATCTTCAGGAATGAGAAAAGTCGGTTTCCTTCCTGTTCATATCTAATATGAAGTCTGTCTAACAGATTTTCATGAACCTTATTCAAAATAAGTGTTGCACTGTTTAATACGTATCCCCGGAAAGAAAATGGTAGTTCAGAGCGACTCATAATTAACCTTACCATGTCCAACAAAGTTTGGTTTCTTTGTTCGGACACACCGTCAAATTGAGGTATTCCGGGAGGAGTCCACTATGAAAGAATACTATACTCTTTCAAATAGTCGAGAAACTTATTGCTTAAGTATTTTCCACCACGGTCTAACCTTGACGGTTTAATAATTTAGCCAATCTGTCTGTCTACTTCGAGTTGAAACTCTAAAAGTTTATGACTTGTGTTTCATTAAGATACACATAACCATAACGCGATGCCACATCCGTAAAGGCTATGAAGTATTCATATCCACATCTAGCCTAGCTAGACATGGGCCCACTTACGTCACTATGAACGAGGGCTAACAGATCGTTGGCACTTGCACTTTACCAAGTAAAAGGTGTTTTAGGCACTTTGCCTAATAAACTAGATTCGTAGACATTATTTTATTAGAATCAAATCCGTCCTAGTACCCACTCTTCGAAAGTGTGGATATACGAGTCTTGTTAATATGTCCCCAGATAACAATGCCACAAATAAGTCTCATCTGATTAATTCAGTTTGAGCTATTTGTTTGTCATGTTATACGTTTGAGATTCATTTATATTCAAAATATAAATACTGTTATTCACATCTAATGTGTTTATCTCAATATCATCTTTATAAAATAAAACACTTTAGTGTTCTAGAATATACATACCCGCAACGAGTTAAACTTAGATATAGAGATAATGTTTCTAGTCAAACTAGTTACATTATAATAGTTTCCTAATTTAAGTACACACCCGAAAGGTAGTTCCTAAACTTAGGATTCTACGGTTAAAACAGCGACTCTCGTCTCGTTTCCAACTCGTAGGTAAATCTCAACTGAAGTAAGTATCCTGCTAATCAGCAGATTCCGCACATCAGTACATATTTATGTACCACATCTAGTATCAAAATCCAATTTTGAAACTAATAGTGAACATGTTTATGACAAACATACTTAAAGCCGGAGTCTTGCCCCGTCTTCACTTCCTTCATGTCTGCCTTGTCCATACGGTAGTCACATATCCAGTGACCCTGTTTGCCACAGTTTAGGCAGACATCTTGGGATATGTCATTTGTCTTCCCAGAAGACCGTGATGATTTTGCCTTTGCCCTTTTTAGAAGCTCTGGCTCTGTCTCCTTGAGCATAGCCTTCAACTCTCCAAGAGTTTACTCTTGGTTCATAATGAACCTGCCCTAGCTTTCGGGTACAGACTATAAGTTCAAATCTTTGGTAGTCTCGGCCACATAGGTAATGCCCAGCTAACCTAGCTGATCGATGTCAGTAATCATCTGCGACACCTAGTGCTCGACAGATGTACCCTCTGACATACACGAGCTAAAAAGCTTCTTATGCAATTTGTACTTCTAAGATCTAAGAATAGATCTATGAAGATCTTTAATTTCATCATCATGGTACAAGGATCTAATCCTTAATTTTGATGACGGAATTAAAGAGTTATTGCGGTAAGCATAACGGATTGAGCACTAAAGTTATCATCACATGAATCTTCCAAAGATCATGTTCTACTATTTGCTCAACTCCGGGCTTAGGCCCAAGAGGTTGTTCTATCAAATAGAATAACTTCTCAGTTCCCAAGACTATCCGGAGGTTCTATTCCCAATCTGAAAATTGGAGCCACTTAAAGACATTTTCACCTAGGATTATGTTTGAAACGCTAATCTTTTAGTAATCTTGATTTCAATAGTCCAACTATCGAGTCAACGATTTCGGGTACAATTAAATATAATGATTACTATAGTCTAACTATATAATCAACTATAATTTGATTGTTTAAATTCAAATATATTGATTACTATAATCCAATTATATAATCAACTATAAATTGAAGTAGTTTGAATACAGTCTAACTATTTAAGTTAAAACAACATTTAAATATTATTCCAACTAATATATTTATGTATTGACGAAAATTGAAATGAGCGCGTATTGGCAAGTATCTAAACTAAACGAAATTGCAAATTTAATACTTGCCTCCCATTAATTTTCGGCGAGCCTCTAACCCTCTGTTGAGTACTCGGAAACCTAGTTTCCTAGTGGGCTAGGATCCCGTTAAATAACACACAACCTTGACTTTGGCCAACAAGTTGTATGATATTTAACTAGGTAGATCTCTAAGATCAATTGGATCTCATCCAATTCCTAGATCCAGTAGGTGGACATCCAAGTCCGAAAATATTCTAATATATGCCAATATATCTGATTTATTCCCTAACCTTTTTTCCTCTGAATCAACTAAGCATTGGCTTTGGCACAACAAGCTTAATGATTCCAGTTAAGCGGGACCCATTGACCTTGGAAAGCTTCGTAATCGATGTCGATGGACAAGAAGTGATCTTGACTTTGGCCAACAAATCACAACTTAGATAAGAAATGTAATATGGAACAAAGCCTTCATGATTCAAACACATCCACGATGGACAAAAATCTTGACTTTGGCCAACAAACCAGTGCCAATCTGGGATCTTGAGAATGAATCATTCAATGGAAGGAAAACGCTTAATATATGTTGAGGGTTTTTCGCGTAATTGGCAACCAATTAATTATCTTTGATTAGGTCTCATCATACACCCTTAAACATGCATTCTAAAAGCATAATAAGGCGCGATAAATAAATTAATAATGATATGCGGATGGATATTTAAAACATTTTGTTCCTATAACAAATCTTTCCATTTCCGCTCTCCCTAGCACAAATCTTACTTCTACCCAGTTACATAACACTTCTAAAGAAACCTCATTTACATTGAGGGAAATATGTGAGAAGAGAAATACAAAGAATCAAGAGGTAATAAGCTGGACACGCAGGTCCAATGTAATAAATTCTAAATTTATTACAATAATTTCCAAAATTACCCTCACCCATCTTATATCCATCTAATATACATTATTCATACATCATATCCATGTATTCACACAAAGCATGTTATCATTCAATCTAATCCATTTAATTAATCTGAAATTAATGACCATCCAATGTTCAAACAACGATTTGATTTGCGCGAGTCCAACTCGTTTAAGAATAAGTACTAAAAATACGAATTCTTAAATTATATCAAACTACAATATTAAATCCAATTTAATTGTATTCAATACTAATTCTTTATTTAATTCCAAATTAAATAATTACACTTTATTAATGAGCCTTTGCGTCTTAGATTCTAAATCTAATCTTAACGGGTCTCAAACAACCCAATTTAACATCCAATGTCAATTTAATTAAAGTCCAATGGGCTTTCAATTAATTTATAAGGCATGAACTTTGGCAACCAAAGCCCAATAAGGAATCACCATTTGCCAAAAATCAATTTAGGCCCATTAGGCCAATTAAAATTTTAAAGGCCCATTTTATTATATTTGGACTTTATGGAAATGGTTTTAGGCCCAATTGGATCCAACCAATTATCATAAACCAAACTTGGCCCAACCAAGCCCATTAAGCCCAAATACAACATTTTTTTAGCCCAATTCGAAATTTAGCCCAACTAATTAAATTCCAATATTCCCAATATCACAATTTAATTAACTAAAGTGTATAGCCATAATTAATTATTCAAATTAACATTTCCAAAATACCAATTTAACATAATTAATCATGCTTTATTATATCAATTTATGTCTAACACAAATGAAGCAAAATCAATCCCAACATGTTATCATGGCTCTCGGCAATATGAGACTTTTTACATCAATTTTGATTTTAATCCAATTAAATCACAAACTAATATATCCCATGCATTTTAAACATATCCAATTGTCTAAAATTCAAAATCACCAAGAGCTAGGGTACTCAACACCATTCGACCAAGCCTCAAATTTGGGGAAAATTAATCCAATTAATTTTTTCTTCAAATTGATCATGCACAACTCAAAGTTAACATATTATAAGCATGCTCAAACAAACAATTTTCCAAAAACATGCTCAAATCAAAAATACCCAAATTAAAGTTAAGAACCCTAAATTCAATTTCATGCTTAATAACCGCTCTGATACCAATGTTGGGTTTTCTAGGTAAAACCAAGATCAAATTAAGCAAGAAATGGTGAATACAAGAAGAAGTATAGCGGAAATTATACTTACAATGATCGGCTTTTGGATGCGATGAACAAAAAAAATTTCTTCATGAGTTTCGGCCAAGCCCTCCTTATGTGGATCTTCAAGCTCCAAGCTTTGAGTATGGATTCCATGCTCATGAATGGGTTTCCCTATCACCTTTGAATGATCTCTTTAGTGTGCTAGCACTTGGAAAAATTTGCAACAAATTGTTTCCCTTCTCCTTGTGTATGTCTCGGCCAAGCCAAGAATGGAGAGAAAAATTTGGCACAATGCTGAGAGTGAGGGAGAGAAAAAAGATGAGTGTGTTTTTGTGTGTTTTTGATTTCAAAAATCAAATAAAATATATACCATTTGCAATTTTCCAAAAAATTGGTACAAGGCATTAATGCCTTCAACAACTCACATCAATCAAAGAGTGACAAGATGTCAATCACCAAAAGTGACAAGACTTCCATCACTTAAGTGACTAATGATGTGACGCGTGATGTGACTTGTGGGCCCCACTTGATTCAAAATCCGAGTGGGCCCGTAAACACTCCCGGGCTCGGGTTCGCTAATTTCGAATTAACGAATTTTCCATTGCGACGTAATTAAATCAAATTTAATTAAATAATTATGCATAGCAAAATTACTATTCACGTCGCTAGCGAATTATTTCTAAATTAACTCGTTCGCCCGAATTAAAATCTAATTTTAATTCCGTATCGAAATCTAATTTCGTATAATAATCGAATATATTATTTTATCGATTAATTCCAAATTAATCGTTCTCTCTCTCTTTTAATTGAATTTTATCCCAGATAAAATTCTCCGTAATTAATCCTAGATTAATTTTCTCTTTTATAATTAATCCCAGATTAATTATGTGCGAGTCATACGTCATCGGTGAATCTTCGGGAAGCGACCCATGAGATCCCTGGATATGTTGGCAGTAAATCCGGTCATCGGACTATCCGAACACGTACATACCTAGTACTACGTTTTTTAAACCGATTTACAAGACATGGTTGGCATCTAGCAAAGCACCGTGCCTACCCAATTCTCCAGAAATATTCTTAAAGGAATATATAATATGTATTAGGCGTAGTATACATAGTATTGCGTATTGTGATCCAGTATCAGATGTCACATACAAGGCCTGGGGCTGGAATTGTGTATGCCCCGTACGAAGCATATATCGGATCTCTAGTAACTAGTCTCTATAATCGGATAAGCATGACCTAGTCATATTATCCCGATGACTGCAGTACATAAGAGTACTAGTTCTGTATCATACGTGACCATTATCTCCATATGACTGGAGTGATACTTCCATCTTGACATCACACCCAATACACTACGATTCTCAATATACCCAGAAGAGGCGTACACGAAACCTGTTAAAGCCATGGACGACCAAAACCAAAGTATATTGATTGTCGCAAGTATTAGCGATGCAAGTCTCAGGTTAAGACCAAATACACCTACCTTGATTCGGACTTCCATAGACACATAGTCATACTACCAATGGAATTTCTAAGGGTCTATCCAGAGCGAAGCTGTTTCCCCGTACCATCGTAAACACAACCTCCTATTACACTTGCATGAGTATCCAATACCCAAATATATGAGAACTATGTCGTTATGCTCTCATAACACGCACAAGTGCAATACTAGTCTATTATTCCGCATTATCGATGTCCATCTCGATAATACTACGACTATGGATATTTTAATGATTAAACCTTAGTGGATTAATACTGTCTCATATCTTATTAATCCGGAACTAATCATATGGACTTTTATCATTTATAATCCCGGTAATCTAATTACAAATTATAAAATAGCAATTTCCTTTGTCATATAGTTAATTTTTACAACAACACCATGTTCTGTACAAATAGTGATGCTATGGGTCATAATTGTCCAACAATCTCCCACTTGGCCTATAGCAAATCACTCAAGTGTCCTACACTCGAACTATGTACGGGTCGCTCAAACTTCTGCTAAGAAACAGCTTTCGTCAGCGGATTTACAATGTTATCATCTGATGCGATTTATTCGATCATCACATGTCGCCACGATGTATGATCTGACGAATCAGATGAAACAATTGAAGTACATATTTGGATCATTGATGAGACCATTAATTCTTTCGCCTGTGATGTAGCCTAGCTTAGCCGCTAACAGAACTATACCTAATCTAATTAGGATTATTACATATCCAAAACGCTTCTATTGCTGCCTCAGCTGCAGCAATATTCCGCTTCTGTTGTTTATTATTCGGCAACAGTATCTTGCTTGGAAGATTTCCAGGTCACTGTTCCATTATTCAAACTATATAGTACCCTTATTGCGACTTACATCTCGTCTTTTTCGGTTTGGAAACTTACAATGGTGAACTCAGTCACTTCAAGTTCTCATTCTCCATAGCTTAAGAAGGCATCCTTAGTTCCTCTAAGATACTTAAGGATGTTCTTAACATCAATCCAGTGACTATCACTTGGATTGGCCTGATTGTGACTCCATATGCTCAAAGCATATGAGACACCAGGTCACGTACATCTTTCAAATGTACGAGTTCTCGGAGAGTGCCAACAACTTTTAGATCTATCCCAGTAGATTCTTATTCCTAGAATAAAGGTTGTTTCTCCCAAGTATTTGTTAGTGTTCCTAGAACATGCCAAGGATCTAATAAGTAAGAAAAGGTGTTCATAAATTCATTATAAGTTGCGGAATTACTTACATTGAATGGATTTGAGCTTTTAAAATTTTGAGAAGAAGATCTCCAAGATCATTCCTTTGTTGATTCCAAGCTTTGAGTTGGTTTCCAAGATTCTTCCTTTGTTGATTCCAAGCTTTGAGTTGTGAATGAAGATCTCCAAGATCGAACCTTTGTGTTGATTCCAAGCTTTGAGTTGGTTTCCCTATCACCTTAGAAGACTTCTACAAGTGCTAGCTTTGTTGATTTTGCCATAAAATCAAAGAGATGAGAAAGAAGCTCACGCCCATAGCAAGGATGAAGCTCACGCCCATTTGCTAAATCAATTAGGGTTTACTTGTGTCAAGTCTTGTGTAATGAGAGAGAGAGATGCCTTTTGGTAAAACCAATTTACCATTTTACCTAAACAAGGTGGTTGGGTAAATGGTTTCACCAAAATCATTCCAAGGTAGTTGGAAAGTTGGTGGCTTGGCATAAATGCCAACTACCCTCCCAACTACCACAAGTGAAGTGGGCCCCACATTTGAATTCAAAATTCAAATGGATTCTACGAATGTTTGCCTCGGCTCGGATTCGTTTAATCCGATTAAACGAATTTCCGTCGCTAAATAATTAAATCTAATTTAATTAAATGACGACGCCTCGTAAATATATTACGAATGCCGTTTACGAATAAATTCTAAATTAATCTGTTCGCTCGTATTAAAGTCCAAATTTAATTTCGTAATGAAATCCAATTCATATTAATATATCTGATATATTAATTTTAGCCCATACTAATAATTTAAATAGAAAAATCAAATTTAACTATTAAATTTATTTCACAGATTAATTACAAATTAATTGCGTTCTCTCTCTTCCGAAAACATTTAATCCCAGATTAAATAAAGCCTTAATTAATCCCAGATTAATTTTCTCTCTCTAAATTAATCCCAGATTAATTCTAGTTTAAGTAAGTCAACGTCATCGGTGAATCTTTGGGAAGCGACCCAAGAGACCTCTGGATATGTTGGTAGTAAATCTGGTTATCGGACTATCCGATTAAGTGTGTACCTCGTACCACATGCTTACGAATTTACAAGATATGGTTGGCTTCTAGAAAAGCACGTGTGCTACCCAATTCTCCAGAAATATTCTTACTGGAATATACAATCTATGTCAGGCGTAGTATACATAGTATTGTGTATAGCGATCCAGTATCGGATGTCTAGGCCTGGGGCTGGAATTATGTCTACCCGTATGAAGCACATGTCGGATGTTGGTAACTAGTCTCTATAATCGGATGAACATGACCCAGTCATATCATCCCGATGACTGCAGTACTTAAGAGTACTAGTTCCGTATCCTACGTGACATCATCTCCACTATGACTGGAGTGATACTTCCGTCTTGACATCACACCCAATACACTACGATTCTCAATATACCCAGCAGAGGCGTACACAGAACCGGTTAAAGCCCTGGACGACCAAAACCAAAGCATATTGATTGTCGCAAGTATTAGCGGTGCAAGTCTCAGGTTAAGACCAAATACACCTACCCTGATTTCGGACTTCCATAGACACATATTCATACTACCAATGGAATTCTGAGGGGTCTATCCAGAGCGAAGCTATTTTTCATACCATCGGTAAAACACAACCTCCTATTACACTTGCATAAGTATCCAATACTTAAATATATGAGAACTATGTCGTTGTGCTCCCATAACGCGCATAAGTGTAATACTAGTCTATTTCGCATTATCGATGTCCAATCTCGATAATACTATGACTAGGGATTATTTAATGATTAATCCTTCGTGGACTGATACTGTCTCATATCATCTCAATCCAGGAACTAATCATAGGGACCTCCTATCATTTATACATCTAGGTGATCCAATCACAAATGATAAGAGTGCAATCTCCTTGTCACATAGTTAATTGTACAACAACACCATGATCTGTACAAATAGTGACGCTATGGGTCATAATTGTCCAACAATCTCCCACTTGGCCTATAGCCAGTCACTCGAGTGTCATACACCCGAACTATGTACGGTTCGCTCAAAATGCTGAGGAAAGGCTTTCGTCAGTGGATTTGCATGATTATCGTCTGATGCGATTTATACGATCATCACATCGCCACGATGTATGATCCGAACGAATCAGATGAATAGTCGAAGTATATATATGGATCGTTGATGAAACCATTAATTCTTTAGGATGTGTTGACGCTTAGCTCAGCTGCTTTCAGAACTATATCTAATCTAATTAGATTTATCATCGACCCAAATGGCTTCTATTGCTGCCTCAGCCGCAGCAATAACCTGCATTTGTTGTTTATTCGGTAACAATATCTTGCTTGGAAGATTTCCAGCTCACTGTTCCGTTATTCAAACTGTATTGTACCGTTGTTTTTATCGATTTGGAAACTTACAGCAGTGATCCCAGTCACTTCAAGTTCTCCTTCTCCATAGTTTAAGACATCATCATTAGTTCTCTAAGATACTAACGGATGTTCTTAATATCAATCCAGTGATTATCACTTGGATTGACCTGTTTGTGACTCCATATGCTCAAAGCGTATGAGACACCAGGTCACGTACATTTTTCAATGTACGAGTTCTCAGAGAATGTTAACAACTTTAAATCTATCCCAGTAGATATTATTCCTAGAATAAGGTTGTTTATCCCAAGAATTCTACGGAGAATTTTCATGAAAGCCAAGCTTTCACACCGATTGTAATATGGGAATATCATTTCCAAGAAATGACATATCATCATTATTTAGGACAGTCACTTTCAGTGCGCTCCCACTAACCTCCTTATATACACAAGAATCATTTCTCATTTTGAATTAAATCATAACCATTATGATTACATCAAAACGATAATTCCAAGAACCTAATGCTTGCTTCAATCCAAACATGGATCGAATAACCTGCAAACCTTGTTTGCTAGTTTTGATAAGATAAAATCGTCAGGATGTTGTAAACATCCTCCAAAAGGTTTCCTTTTCAGGAAAACGATTTTTCGTTCAGCTACCATATTTCATAAATGAAACATGTAGCATCAGCAAGCATTATCCAAATGGATTTAACGTGGCAACAGGTAAAAGATTTCGTTGTAATCAACACAATGTTGATAACGATACCTTCCGCTACAAGCCTAGCTTTGTACGTTGGTATGCTGCCATCCACGTATGTCTTCCTTGAAGACTTATATAGTACCAATAGGCACAATGTCTTGCGGTACAACAACTAGTCTCTAAACATAGTTGGTATACATGGAATCCATTTCGGACTTCATGGCACTTTGCCATAATGGGGAGTCGATACCTTGTATTACTTCCTCATATGTAGTCAGTTCGTCTTCCTCAATAAGATTGACATCTTTATAAGGTGAGATCAGAAACCCATACCTCCCAGGTTGTTTTCTGATTCTCTCCGACTAACGCGGTTCTTGTGTATTCGAAGATTGTGGTACAGTTTCATCCTTGATGAATTGTTTGTGTTCCATTAAATAATCGGTGCCTGGAACAGTATTACTCTGATTTTTCATCAAGTTTTACTTTCCTCCTCACTTACCACTGCATTTAGGTATTCCTCTTAGGAAAAATGCATGGCGAGCAACAATTAAATTGTTCTCAAGTGAGTTGTATAAGTACTATACTTTGGTTTCCCTAGGATAACCAATAATTAGGCGCTTATCCAATTTGGGTTCTAGTTTGGTATCATCCAAACATATGCCCAGCATCTCAAATCTTCAGGAGTGAGAAAACCCAGTTTCTTTCCTGTTCATATCTAATATGAAATCTGTCAAACAGATTTTCATGGAACCTTATTCAAAATAAGTATTGCACTGTTAAATTCTTATCCTCTGAAGGAAAATGGTAGCTCATAGCGACTCATGATTAACCTTATCATGTCCAACAAAATTCGGTTTCTCCGTTCGGACACACCGTCAAACTGACGTGTTCCGGGAGGAGTCCTCATTGAAAGAATACTATACTCTTTCAAGTATTTGAGGAACTTACTGCTTAAGTATTTTCATCATGGTCAAACCGTGATGGTTTTAATACTTTAGCCGATCTGTTTGTCTATCTCATGTCGAAACTCTAAAAGTTTGCGATTTGTGTTTCATAAGAGACACATAACCATAACGTGATGCCACATCCGTAAAGGTCACAAAATACTCATATCCACCTCTAGCCTAGCTAGATATGGGCCCACTTACGTCACTATAAACGAGGGCTAACAGATCGATGGCACTTACACTTTTACCAAGTAAAAGGTATTTTAGGTGTTTTACCTAATAAACTAGATTCGTAGACATTATTTGAATAGAATCAAATCTGTCCTAGTATCCACTCTTCAAAAGTGTGGATATACGAGTCTTCTTTAATGTGTCCCAGACAACACTGCCACATATAAGTCTTATCTGATCAAATCAGTTTGAGCTACTTGTTTGTCATGTTATTTGTTTGAGATTTATTTATATTCAAAATATAAATACTGTTGTTCACATCTAATGTGTTTATCTCAATATCATCTTTATAAAATAAAACACTTTAGTGTTCTAGAATATAAAGGTATACTCGCAACGAGTTATACTCGATATAGAGATAATGTTTCTAGTCAAACTAATTATATTATAACAGTTTCCTAATTTAAGCACATACCCAAAGGGTATTTCCTAAACTTAGGTATCTGCGGTAAAACAGCGACTTTCGTCCCGTTTCCGATTCGCAGATTAATCTCAATTGAAGTCAGTATCCTGCTCATAGTAGATTCTGCACATCAATGTATATTATGTATCACACTTAGTATTAAAATCCAATTTTAATACTAGTAGTGAACATATTTATGACAAACATATTTGAAGTCAGAGCCTTGCTCGTCTTCAATTCCTTCATGTTTGCTATGTCCATATGGCATTCACGCTTCAGTGATCCCATTTGCAACAGTTTAAGCAGACATCTTGGGATATGTCCTTTGTCTTCCTAGAAGACAGTAATGATTTTACCTTTGCCCTTTTCTATATCCCAGAAGCCTTTGGCCAAGCCTTGGGTTTCTAGAATATCGAAGTAAGGCACGCCTTGTGCTACTTGCCTTATTGCAAACTTTGGCTTTATCTCCTTGAGAATAGCCATTAACTCTCCAATAGTTATTAATTGCAATTTAATACTTCTAAGATCTAAGAATAGATCTATGAAGATCCTTCAATTTCTTCATCATACTTTAAGGATCTAATCCTTAATTCTGATTAGGAAATTAAGGAGTCATTTTGACAAGTATAATGGATTAAGCACTAAAGTTATAACCACATGAATCTTCCAAAGATCATGCTCTACTATTTGCTTAACTCTGGGCTTAGGCCTAATATGTTATTTTATCAAATAGAGTAACTTCTTAGTTTTCAGAACCATCCTGAAATTTTATTCCCATTTGAAAATTAAAGTCGTTTAAACATATTTTCCCTAGGATTATGTTTTAAACACTAATCTTTCAATTATCTTGATTCCAATAGTCTAACTATTCAATCAACGATTTCAGGTACAATCTAATGTAATGATTACTATAGTCTAACTATATAACTAATTACAATTCTATTGGTTAAAATCAGATATATATTGATTACTATAATCCAATTATATAATCAACTATAAATGATCGGTAAAATTCAAATATATTGATTACTATAATCCAATTATATAATCAACTATAAATGAATGGTAAAATTAAAATATATTGATTACTATAATCCAATTATATAATAAACTATAAATGAAGTAGTTTGAATACAGTCCAACTGTTTAATTAAAATAACAATTAAATATTAGTCTAACTAATATATTTATAAATGAATTATAACGAAAAATGAAATGAGCTCGTATTGGCAAGTATCTAAACGAAATTTGCAAATTTAATACTTTCCTCCCACTATTTTTCGGTGAGCCTCTAACCCTCTGTTGAGTACTCGGGAAACCTTATTTCCTAGTGGGCTAGGATCCCGTTAAATAACACACAATCTAGACTTTGGCCAACAAATTGTATGATACTTAACTAGGTAGATCTCTAAGATCAATTGGATCTCATCCAATTCCTAGATCCAGTAGGTGGACATCCAAGTCCGAAACATATATACACATATATATGCCAATATATCCAATATATTTTCCTAACTTTTTCCTCTGAATCAACTAAGCCTTGGCTTTGGCACAACAAGCTTAATGATTCCAGTTAAGCGGGACCCATTGACATGGAAAGCTTTGTAATCAATGTCGATGGACAGAAGTGATCTTGACTTTGGCCAACAAATGACGACTTGGACAAGACACCGATATGGAACAAAACTCTCATGATTCAAACACATCCGCAATTGACAAAGGTCTTGACTTTGGCCAACAAACCAATGCCAACTTTGGATCTTGAGTAAGAATCACTCAACGGAAGGAAAAATGCTTAATATATTTTGAGGGTTTTTCGCGTAAATTGGCAACCAATTTATTATCTTTGATTAGGTCTCATCATACACCCTTAAGCATGCATTCTAAAAGCATAATAAGGCGCGATAAAAAATTAATAATGATATGCGGATGGATATGTCACAAATTGTTCCTAGAACAAATCACTCTCTTTCCTCTCCCTGGCTAGAACTATTCTAACTTCTACCCAATTACATAATACAATAAAGAAACCTCATTTACATTGAGGGGAACTGATGAGAAGAGAAATACAAAGAATAAGGAGATAAAAGGCTGGACACGCAGGTCCAATTTAATAAATTCTAAATTTATTACAATTTCCAAAATTGCCCTCGCCCTTCTAATATCCATCTGATATACATTATTCATACAACACATTCACGTATTCATACAAATCATGTTATTCAATCAATCTAATCCAATTAATTAATCTTTGAATTAATGATCATCCAATGTTCAAACAATGATTTGATTTGTGTGAGTCAAACTCGTTTAAGAATAAATACTCAAAGTAAGTATTCTTGAATTATATCGAACTACAACATTAAATCCAATTTATTTGTATTCAATACTAATTCCAATTTAATTCCGAATTAAATATTTACATGTACTTATAAGCCTTAAAGACTTGGATTCCAAATCCAATCTTGATGAGTCTCAAAGGCCCAATAACATCCAATGCCATTTTAATTAAAGTCTAATGGGCTTTTAATTGATTCTTAAGGCATGGGCTTTGGCCATAATGGATCAAACCCAAAATACCAAGGCCCAATAGGAATCACCATATTGCCAACAAATCAATTTAGGCCCATTAGGCCCAATTAAATTCTTTAAAGGGTCAAGTGATGTATTTGGACTTTATGGAATTGATTTTGGGCCCAATTGGATCCAATCAAAAATTCCAAAACCAAACTTGGTCAAACCAAGCCCATTAAGCCCAATTACTTAATTAAAGGCTTATTAACATAATTATAATATTCCAAATATCAGAATTATTTTAATTAAAGTGTATTAGCCATGATTAATTAATTAAACTCAATATTTCCAAAATACCAATTAACTTAATTAATCATGCTTAATCCATCAATTTATGCTCAACACAAATTGAAGCCAAAACACATCATTTCATGTTCAACATGCTCTTTGATTTTAACATAAACATTATTGAATTTGATTCTAATCCAATCAAACCAACAATCAACATTTAAACATGCATTTAAACACATCATTTCATGTTACAAAAAAAAATAAACATGCAGTCCACTGCTACACAGTTTCGGCCAAGCTAAGGAATTATCAAAAATTTGATCTAATCAATTTATCTCAAATGTAATCATGCATAACTCTAAGTTATCATATTCTAAGCATGCTCAAAGCATCAATTTGAAGGAATCATGCTCAAAACACAAAAGCCCCAAATTTTAGTCTCATGAACCCTAAAATTTTCATGCTTAAAATTGGCTCTTGATACCATTGTTAGTGTTCCTAGAACTTGCCAAGGATCTAATAAGCAAGAAAATATATTCATAAATTCATTATAAGTTGCGGAATTACTTACATTGAATGGATTTGAGCTTTTAAAATTTTGAGAAGAAGATCTCCAAGATCCTTCCTTTGTTGATTCCAAGCTTTGAGTTGGTTTCCAAGATCCTTCCTTTGTTGATTCCAAGCTTTGAGTTGTGAATGAAGATCACCAAGATCCAACCTTTGTGTTGATTCCAAGCTTTGAGTTGGTTTCCCTATCACCTTAGAAGACTTCTACAAGTGATAGCTTTGTTGATTTTGCCACAAAATCAAAGAGATGAGAAAGGAAGCTCACGCCCATAGCAAGGATGAAGCTCACGCCCATTTGCTAAATCAATTAGGGTTTACTTGTGTCAAGTCTTGTGTAATGAGAGAGAGAGATGCCTTTTGGTAAAACCAATTTACCATTTTACCTAAACAATGTGGTTGGGTAAATGGTTTCACCAAAACCATTCCAAGGTAGTTGGAAAGTTGGTGGCTTGGCATAAATGCCAACTACCCTCCCAACTACCACAAGTGAAGTGGGCCCCACATTTGAATTCAAAATTCAAATGGATTCTACGAATGTTTGCCTCGGCTCGGATTCGTTTAATCCGATTAAACGAATTTCCGTCGCTAAATAATTAAATCTAATTTAATTAAATGACGACGCCTCGTAAATATATTACGAATGCCGTTTACGAATTAATTCTAAATTAATCTGTTCGCTCGTATTAAAGTCCAACTTTAATTTCGTAATGAAATCCAATTCATATTAATATATCTGATATATTAATTTTAGCCCATACTAATAATTTAAATAGAAAAATCAAATTTAACTATTAAATTTATTTCACCGATTAATTCCAAATTAATCTTGTTCTCTCTCTTCCGAACACATTTAATCCCAGATTGAATAAAGCCTTAATTAATCTTAGATTAATTTTCTCTCTCTAAATTAATCCCAGATTAATTCTAGTTTAAGTCAACTGTCATCGGTGAATC
The DNA here is from genome assembly GCA_019454045.1 of Zanthoxylum bungeanum. Lineage (NCBI taxonomy): Eukaryota > Viridiplantae > Streptophyta > Magnoliopsida > Sapindales > Rutaceae > Zanthoxylum > Zanthoxylum bungeanum. The sequence goes on along the minus strand of SKCR01052134.1, from coordinate 23,938 downwards.
TTTGGGAAGCGACCCAAGAGACCTCTGGATATGTTGGCAGTAAATCCAGTTATCGGACTATCCGATTAAGTGTGTACCCCGTACCACATGCTTACGGATTTACAAGACATGGTTGGCTTCTAGCAAAGCACCGTGTCTACCCAATTCTCCAGAAATATTCGTACTGGAATATACAATCTATGTCAGGTGTAGTATACGTAGTATTGTGTATAGCGATCCAGTATCGGATGTCACGTGCTAGGCCTGGGGCTGGAATTGTGTATGCCCCGTACGAAGCACATGTCGGATGTCTGGTAACTAGTCTCTATAATCGGATAAACATGACCTAGTCATATCATTCTGATGACTGCAGTACTTAAGAGTACTAGTTTTGTATCCTATGTGACATCATCTCCACTATGACTGGAGTGATACTTCCGTTTTGACATCACACCCAATACACTACGATTCTCAATATACCCAGCAGAGGCGTACACAGAATCGGTTAATGCCCTGGACGACCAAAATCAAAGCATATTGATTGTCGCAAGTATTAGCGGTGCAAGTCTCAGGTTAAGACCAAATACACCTACCCTGATTTCGGACTTCCATAGACACATAGTCATACTACCAATGGAATTCCGAGGGGTCTATCCAGAGCGAAGCTGTTTTCCGTACCATCGGTAAAACACAACCTCTTATTACACTTGCATAAGTATCCAATACTTAAATATATGAGAACTATGCCGTTGTGCTCCCATAACGCGCACAAGTGTAATACTAGTCTATTCCACATTACTGATGTCCAATCTCAATAATACTACGACTAGGGATTATTTAATGATTAATCCTCCGTGGACTGATACTGTCTCATATCATCTCAATCCAGGAACTAATCATAGGGACCTCCTATCATTTATACATCTAGGTGATCTAATCATAAATGATAAGAGTGCAATCTCCTTGTCTCATAGTTACTTTCTACAAAAACACCATGATCTGTACAAATAGTGACGATATGGGTCATAATTGTCCAATAGTATTCTATGGAGAATTTTCATGATAGCCAAGCTTTCACCGATTGTATTATGGGAATGTCATTTCCCAGAAATGATATATCATCATTATTTAGGACAATCACTGTTAGTGCGCTCCCACTAACCTCCTTATATACACAAGAATCATGTTCGTTTTGAATGAAATCATATACCATTATGATATTATCAAAACACTAGTTCCAAGAACGCAATGCTTGCTTCAATCCATAAATTGATCGAATTAACTTGCAAACCTTGTTTGCTTGTTTTGGTATGACAAAACCGTCAGGATGTTGATAAACATCGTCCAAAAGGTTTCTATTTAATGAAAACAGTTTTGATGTTTAGCTTCCATATTTCATAAATGAAACATGCAGCATTAGCAAGCATTATCCAAATGGATTTAATCATGGCAACGGGTAAAAGGTTTCGTCGTAATCGACACAATGTTGATAACGATACCTTTTCACTACAAGCCTAGCTTTGTACGTTTGTTTGTTGCCATCCATGTATGTCTTCCTTGAAGACTCATATAGTACCAATAGGCACAATGCCTTCCGGTACATCAACCAGTGTCCAAACTTGGTTGGTATACATGGAATCTATTTCGGACATCATGGCACTTTGCTATAATAGGGAGTCGATACCTTGTATCACTTCCTCATACGTAGTCAGTTTGTCTCCCTCAATAAGATTGACATCTACATGAGGTGAGATCAGAAACCCATATCTCCCAGGTTGTTTTCTGACTCTCTCCGACTTACGCGGTTCTTGTGTATTCGAAGATTGTGGTACAATTTCATCCCTGATGAACCGTTTGTGTTCTATTAAGGAATCGGTGCCTGGAACAGTATTACTCTGATTTTCATCGAGTTTTACTTTCCTCCCACTTACCACTGCATATAGGTATTCCTTTTAGGAAAACCGCATGGCAAGGAACAATTACATTGTTCTCTTGTGAGTTGTATAAGTACTATACTTTGGTTATCCTAGGATAACCTACAAAATAGGCACTTATCCGATTTGGGTTCTAGTTTGGTATCATCCAAACATATGCCCAGCATTCCCAAATCTTCAGGAATGAGAAAAGCTGGTTTATTTCCTGTTCATATCTAGTATGAAGTCTGTCTAACAGATTTTCATGGAACCTTATTCAAAATAAGTGTTGCACTGTTTAATGCGTATCCCCAGAAAGAAAATGGTAGCTCAGAGCGACTCATAATTAACCTTACCATGTCCAACAAAGTTTGGTTTCTCTGTTCGGACACACCGTCAAATTGAGGTATTCCGGGAGGAGTCCACTATGAAAGAATACTATACTCTTTCAAATAGTCAAGAAACTTATTGCTTAAGTATTTTCCACCACGGTCTAACCATGCCGGTTTAATAATTTAGCCAGTCTGTCTGTCTACTTCGAGTTGAAACTCTAAAAGTTTATGACTTGTGTTTCATTAAGATACACATAACCATAATGCGATGCCACATCCGTAAAGGCTACGAAGTATTCATATCCACCTCTAGCCTAGCTAGACATGGGCCCACTTACGTCACTATGAACGAGGGCTAACAGATCGGTGGCACTTGCACTTTACCAAGTAAAAGGTGTTTTAGGCACTTTGCCTAATAAACTAGATTTGTAGACATTATTTGATTAGAATCAAATATGTCCTAGTACCCACTCTTCGAAAGTGTGGATATACGAGTCTTGTTAATGTGTCCCAGACAACAATTCCACAAATAAGTCTCATCTGATTAATTCAGTTTGAGCTATTTGTTTGTCATGTTATACGTTTGAGATTCATTTATATTCAAAATATAAATACTGTTATTCACATCTAATGTGTTTATCTCAATATCATCTTTATAAAATAAAAACTTTAGTGTTCTAGAATATAAAGGTATACCCGCAACGGGTTAAACTTAGATATAGAGATAATGTTTCTAGTCAAACTAGTTACATTATAATTAATCCCAGATTAATTATGTGCGAGTCATACGTTATCGATTAATTCCAAATTAATCGTTCTCTCTCTTTTAATTGAATTTTATCCCAGATAAAATTCTTCGTAATTAATCCTAGATTAATTTTCTCTCTCTTATAATTAATCCTAGATTAATTATGTGCGAGTCATACGTCATCGATGAATCTTCGGGAAGTGACCCATGAGACCCTTGGATATGTTGGCAGTAAATCCGGTCATCGGACTATCCGAACACGTACGTACCTAGTACTATGTTTTTACCGATTTACAAGACATTGTTGGCTTCTAGCAAAGCACCGTGTCTACCCAATTCTCCAGAAATATTCTTAAAGGAATATATAATATGTATTAGGCGTAGTATAGATAGTATTGCGTGTTGCGATCCAGTATCGGATGTCACATGCAAGGCCTGGGGCTGGAATTGTGTCTGCCCCGTACGAAGCATATATCGGATCTCTGGTAACTAGTCTCTATAATCGGATAAGCATGACCTAGTCATATTATCCCGATGACTGCAGTACATAAGAGTACTAGTTCTGTATCCTACGTGACCATCATCTCCATATGACTGGAGTGATACTTCCATCTTGACGTCACACCCAATACACTACGATTCTCAATATACCCAGAAGAGGCGTACACGAAACCTGTTAAAGCCTCGGACGACCAAAACCAAAGTATATTGATTGTCGCAAGTATTAGCGATGCAAGTCTCAGGTTAAGACCAAATACACCTACCCTGATTCGGACTTCCATAGACACATAGTCATACTACCAATGGAATTTCGATGGGTCTATCTAGAGCGAAGCTGTTTCCATACCATCGGTAAACACAACCTCCTATTACACTTGCATGAGTATCCAATACCCAAATATATGATAACTATGTCGTTATGCTCCCATAACAAGCACAAGTGAAATACTAGTCTATTCCGCATTATCGATGTCCAATCTCGATAATACTACGACTATGGATATTTTAATGATTAAACCTTAGTGGATTAATATTGTCTCATATCTTATTAATCCAGAACTAATCATATGGACTTTTATCATTTATATATCCCGGTAATCTAATTACAAATGATAAAAGAGCAATTTCCTTTGTCACATAGTTAATTTGTACAAGAACACCATGTTCTGTACAAATAGTGATGTTATGGGTCATAATTGTCCAACAATTTCAATTTCTGGGTCAAGCGGTCGGAGTTCAAAGCTTCTGGTTCGTCTCATGTAGTTTCTGAGAACTTGAAACACAAGAAAATAGAAATAATAAGTAAAAAGAAAATTAGATATAAGTATAGGTATCTAACCTCAAAACTAATAGTGAAAGATAAATAAGTCCCCGGCAACGGTGCCAAAAACTTGACTGGTGCGTAATCACACGCGTATAACGCAAGCGCACGTATCGTTCAAGTAATATAAAAAGTATCGATCCCACGAGGACTTAATACCTAAGCTATTAATTTTATGAGGCCAAATGATTACTAGTATCTAATTGATTGGTTGATTTGATTGAAATAGTGACTTTAAAATTAAAACAAGTAAATAAATGACGCAAAAGTAGATTGAGGAAAATTTAAATTTATTAAATTATCCAGGGTTGTGATTTCTTCCAATATATTTTTAAATATGAAGTGGTTATTTCATGTTTGTGTAATATTTCGGTTTACTAACCTGGAACACGAAATTATACATAAGCTTCTGTCGATGGTCAGATGCAAATACCCAGTATAACCCAATTGAACCATATATCTATGTCAACCAAATTACCTGGATTCATTAAGATTAAGTTCCAATTATGGCTACCCCCGCCCGACAAGTATATGTCTATCCTGTAAGAAAATCTATTAAAGGGTTATCTATCCTCAAGGAAGATCGTGGGCTATTAAGTCTAGGGCTAAAACCTAAAATTCCTTTGTCAAATTTATTTTAAGTTTACCAGATCAAACTTATTAATGGCCAGTTAACAAGAAGCATTAAGCTTAAGACTTAATAAGTAAAACTTTAAATTACCTAAACTATAAAATAACCCTTTATGAACCGGTGATATTGGAATTCATCACAACCCCAGATAATGGGCTTAGCTATGACACATAATTACAACTAGTAAAAACTTAGATAAAATAAAAGACATAAAATAAAATGCTGTAAAGTAAATAAAGAAAATTACAATAAAAGAAAATGCTAGGGCTAGAGGATCTACTTTTATATTTACAACCAGTCATATAGGCGGTAACCTGATTAAGTCAAATTAAGTCTGACCGACCATAAAGGCAGTATCATTATTTATCCATAAACCAGCCATATAGGCGGTAATTACCAACCGACCAACCAGGCGGTATCCATGCTTAGTCAGGTTAAAACCAGTTTATAATTGATTACGACCAACCGACCAATATAGTGGTATCCTTGTTAAGTCAAATTTTAAATAGTGAATATATTATAATTAAGGGAGATTAATCTAAATAACAGTAATAAAAGTTTTACCTTTCACCCTAGCATGGGGAAGTTACATCCTCATAGCTGAATAGTAAAAACTGAAAAAGTAAAGAAAGTAAATTACTATTACATAAAGTAAATAAAATTAATTACAAAACTGAAATTTAAAGAAAACTAAATACAATCTTCTTATTTATTCAGAGAATTACAGAGAGGAATGTACATCTGAAACTGAAATCTCGAGTTGAATTTATAGGTGTCGATAGGCCCTGCACGTCGCGACACGACACCCTTTGCGCGTCATGACGCGCGTAGATCATTGACACATATCGGATTGCTTCGCGAGATCGTGACACGTGTCACGCTTATGTCGGTGGCTGAATTATTAGTGTCGGTAGCATGTGATGGTGACACGTGTCCCGACTCAAGTTAGCATGATTTGCTGTGTTGTTGACACGTGGCAGGCGTATTTTAGCGTTGATGATGATTGTCTGTGGCATGTGATGGTGACACGTATCCAGCGCAAGTTAGCATGGCGTATTTTAGTAAACGGCGCACGTTAGCACGGTGCATTTTAGCAAAAATTCTCTGATTGTCCACGCGTCCCGGCGCATTTTAGTAGGTGGCGTACGTCAGAGGTCGCGACACATAAGTCTTGCGCGTCGCGACACGCTAAAAGACGATTTTGCCCTTTTGTCTGTTTTTCACTGTTTTGGCCCCAAATTGCTTCCAGAAAGTCCTGAAACTTTATTTATCTACAAAATGACACAAAACACATCACAATATTCATAAAACTCAAGAAACTATATAAAATATTAGGTCAAATGAGTGGGAAATAGTGATACATTTACCACTCATCAACATGGTTTGGCCAATCACAATTTACCAAAAATAATAAGAATATTCAAGATATTCTTATCTAATAAATCAATTAATTAAAAAGTAATTAATTTATTTATTTTAATTTACAAAAAAGACAAAATAAATACATGGAAAAATATTTCAAGAATATTCTTCCATTTTATTATTAATAATAATTAATTATTTAATAATAATAATAAAACAAGTGACAAAATTCAATAGGTTAATAATGTGTATATAATCTAAATTATGTATCGTATACAAATACACATTATTTAATACGCATGTGTATATTATGAACAATCTGAATTATTCATAATAAATTGCACAAGTGCTCAACGAGTACACTTTATATTGTAGGACTCTCTAGGTTCAAGTTTATCTGTCATAGAAACCATTTCCATGTCCGTAATTTGTCCACTCACAAATTACGACAACCACAGATAATCAAGTTGAACCATCCAAATCGAAATCATTGCATATATAATCCTTTTGTCATAGGTTATCCAAATTATTCCGGAGATATAGATTAAACGTCAAATCTCCGCTATGAATAATTCATGTGTCGCGACATAATTTTGATTCTTTAATAAATATTCGGAACTCGTTTCCGAATCATACCTTAGCCAAGGATTTTAAGGAATCAAAAATTGGACACCTAAATCCCGTACACGGGATTGATAGATCCTCTCTGGATACATCACAGGATATCATGAGTATCAGTCCATACCCAACGAACAAGCGGAGGTCTGATCTTAAAAGATCGTTGATGTGACTGTCATTAAAGTATGGAGGATATCTCACATATCCATAGTGGTATCACAAGTCAAATGAGCTAATACGTTATTCGACTCGTAAAGATTCATATTGACGTTGGTGTACCATCTATCAGGAATCTTTGAATGAGTAGTTCAGTATTTATCCAATAAATACATACGTATCTATATGAGTCTCCCAAGACTAATGGTTTACTGAGACAAATCATTAGAACAATTCTAATATATGACACGTACCGGTCTCACGGGTTTACTAACTGACCAAGTATGTAAACCTTGACTATGAACAATTTTAAGAATGAATTGTATTATGACATTTCTCAGTAACAATTGCGACGCTTTTGCAATTATGTCACAACTATTCATTCTAAGGACTTTTATGCCTTTACCATATAATAGATTATATTGATGAAAATTACTTAATTTTATTCATAACAAATATAATGTACATTGTATTTACAATAAATACAGCAAAATTTGACGCGTCGAGCACCAACTCCAACACATACTGCGTGTACTGCATGTAGCTAGCACTGTATGCAACATGAGCTGCATCTAGCACACACGCGCCCTAGGTGCGCAGGGTCCAATTTTATCCCGATTTATTTTTTCGAATTCTGTTTTATCTTCGTTTTTTCCTAAACACCCGTAATGAAATATGATATTTTATTAAAATATTTAAAAATACACTCATGCTAGATATCCACGAGTTAGACCCACTTCCACTGCACGGGACACCGATCCGACCCTAGGGGTTCCATATTCGCCTCAACAGAATGGTATCATTAGCAATACTTAATCACACAAAACATGTTGCATGTTTGACATGTATTTGAATCTATGCCTCTGTATTTTAATTTAATGATGCATAAGTCATATTGGATATGCATTGTATGTTTTAAATTAAAATTTTCATTTTCACCCAAACATGTTGATGACTTGATTGTCTTAAATCTCTCATGATTAAGTGATTACTTTATTTAAGTAATAATATTAATAATGTTAGAGCATTGTTGGATAATTTGTCTTGTCAATATGGAAATGAATGAGTTCTTACTACTTATATCCAAGGCTGTCATTATTGTGAGGGTATAAGTGTTTGAAACTTAGGTCGCTCCGGTAAAACATTAGATGTAGCGTGATGAGTTAACACAGTCACCCAATACCATCATTATTGTGAGGGTGTACATACGAAGCTCATTAGTGCACTTTGACAAATATACACCTGGAATATATCTTAATCCAATACCGTCATTATTGTGAGGATAAGAAATGGTTCAGGACCAAACTAGGAGTCACATGAAGTGATTGACCTTGGAGGTATACCTAATGAGTTTATGAAGGCCAATATCATCGATAGTGTGAGGCTGGAGTAAATGTCATGGGATCCACTTCTCACTATGAAATTTTGATAGTCGAATTTCTATTTTTCCATTAAGGGAGATTACGAAATTACGTAAAGTAGTGGGTGAGCATTAATAGATTTAAAATTCCATAATCAATTAGTGTTTTTATATTGAAATAAACAATGTACTGCTAGTGTTTAAATGTTATCTTGTACATGGCTGCCGCAAAACCATTAGCACAACTTTTGGATTCTAAAAGGAGTCTTAAACTACTTAGAGTAGGAGATGAACATCCACCTTGACTTGAAGTCAGAACGATAGAGGTATGTTACACTCAATCCAATGTCTGTCGAATTTATTTCTAATTTGCTTAGACAGTACATAAATGTATCAAATGCTTGGAGCATTATGAGAGCACTCAAGGAGTTATTCGAAGCAAATCAAGAAATTGAGATATATCAGAGGTCTAAGGAATCATTTCATGCTACGCTCAAGGATAAATGAGTGGTTAGCATTCATGTTTTGAAAATGATTGACCAGATCCGATATATGGAATGATATGATATTTTGATAGATGATTGGCTAGGCCAATATCTGATTTTGTCTTCTTTACCTAGGGGTGTTCGCGGTGGGTTCGGGTCGGTTTTTTCATTTTTCACTTCAAACCGCGCGGGTTGGCGGTTTGGGAAATTAGAAACCAAAATCGCAAATTTGATAAAGAAAACCGCGGCGGTTCGGGTTCGTGGTTTGGGAGGTTCGGGTCGGCGGTTTGGATTATAATTTTTTTAAGGAAATTTTGTGTGTTTTCACATAATAATTGAAGAGAAAAAATACATAATTTTCATTTATACATTGCATATTGTTATATGATCATTAAATATCTTAAATTTCATGGTTAAAGAAGAAGAAAAATATAAAATAATATCTAATTTGAACGCGGGTCGGCGGTTTAGGCGGTTCGGGTCCCGGTTTGAGTCAAAATTTACGGTTTTGGGCGGTTCGGGTCGCGGTTGGGTCAAAATCGCACACCGACCCGAAATTTGTGGTTCGGTTCCGATTGACTCGAAATCATTTTAATTTTTTTTTCAAACCGCGTGGTGCGGTTTGGGTTGGTGCGGTTCGGATCGGGTTACGGTTTGACCCGAAATTGTGATCACCCATATCTTTACCCAATACATATATCGGCTTTGTGATGCATTCAATGCAAGCCACATTTGAAGAGCTTCATGATATCTTACGCCAGGCAGAACATAAATTGAAGAAAGGGAATCTCACTTTGTACCTCCATGGTGGAGCAAGCTCTTCAAAGATTTCTAGGAAGTCTAAGAAGATTACAATGAGATATTAGAAGAAATATTTCAATAAACAAACTGCAAGACCGCTTGTAGCTTGTGTGCATGTCTACACTGCAAGAAGTCTGGACACTGGAAGAAAGATTGTCTAAAGGTGAAAGGAAAAGCATGAACCTTATGTACGCTTTGTATTTTTCCTATTATTGACATCTCATTAGCCTTAGATGCAAATAATGGTTGGGTGTTAGACACCGGTAGTCATACTCATATTTGAAACTTTCTAAGAGTTAAAAGAAGGCTAAACATAGGAGAGATCCAACTTAAAGTTGACAAATGTGAGACATTGGATGTCAAAGCCATAAGAACAGTTATTATAGATCTCCCTAATAAATATAAATTAGATTTACATTACTGTTATTATATGCCCTCTCTTATCAGATAGATAATATATTTACCGATATTAGATAAAGAATGATATAAAATAAACATTAAAGATGTTGTTTTATGTTTATATGATAAAGAAAATGTTCTTTATCTCACTGTCACCATGTTTTGGAAACATATATAGATGTCTTAATGTAAAGGAAAATACAAGTAATAGATCTGAATTAAATAATACTGAATTATGACATATGAAATTGGGCCACATAGGTGTTAGACGTCTATAAAATAATTGGTTAAAGATGGTTTGATTGAAGATCTTACCTTAGATCCTTATCCGACTTGTGAGTCATAATTCATAGGGAAAATAACAAAGACGCCATTTCTTGGTGTTGGACACCGTGTTGAAAATTTATTGGAGCTAATACACAGTGATGTGTGTGGTCTATTAAATCATGCCGCTCATTATTATTTTTACATACTTCGAGACTTTCACGAATGATAAGTCTATATATGAATATGTCTAAAAATTAGAAACATTTGACAAGTTCAAAATATTCAGAAACGAAGTAGTAAAGTAAATCAGTAAATTCATCAAGTGTCTTTAATTAGATTAATGTGATGAATTTATGAGCAACGAATTCAGAAGTTATTTAAGGGAGAATTGAATTCTCACCCGATATAGCCCATCAGGAACTCCTTAACAATTGTGTGTTTGAGTGGATAAATCATACTTTATTAGATATGGTGCGATCTATGTGAGCTATACATATCTTTCATATTACTTTTAGGGTTATGCTTTACTTAACTGCTGCCCATATACAACCTCATATTAGATATGGTTCGGTAGAAATCCAAGTCTTAGAGATTTGAGGTTGTCCTGCATATGTTAGAGTTGCGCAATATGATAAACTAGCACCCATGTGGTATAAATATAGGTTCCTTGGATATCATGAAAATTCTTTGAGATATAAATTCTATGATTCAGAGTAACGAAATGTATTTGTTGTTCACTTTGTCACTTTTCTTGAAAAGGAATTTCTGAGAGAAAGTGGGAATTGTAGAAAGATTGAACTTGATGAGTTTGATCCAATAGTAAGGAATCTAAGATGGAACTAGAGATCCAACTAGGTGATGGATCTACAACACAGGTTCTACGTAAGTCGAATAGAATATCAAGGCCACCTAATAGATTATTTTTAAAATATGATGTGAGTCTTGATGTTCTCCTATTGGAGGAAATAGATCCGACTACGTATAAACAGATGATATTGGATATCGATTCGGGAAAATGGTAGGAAGCCATGAAATCTGAGATGGATTCTATGCATGACAATCAAGTCTGACACTTAGTTGAACTTCCTGAAGGAGTTAAACCTATAGGTTGTAAATGGGTTTACAAAAGGAAGCGAGTGCCCGATGGAAAGATGAAAAACCCTTAAGGCCCGACTGGTAGCGAAATGTTACACTCAGCATCCTAGGATTGACTATGAGGAAGCTTTTTCACCAGTGGCCATGCTAAAATCCAGAAGGATTCTTTTAGCCATTGTTGCATATCACGACTATGAGATATATTAAATGAATGTGAAAACCGTTTTCCTAAATGGATTCCTCGAGGAGGATATCTATATGGAATAACTAGAGGGTTTCATATCCAGTGAGATTTCAAACTAGGTTTGTAAGCTCCATAAGTCTATTTATTGACTTAAACAGGCATCCCAAACTGGAATCGTCATTTTGATGAGATAATTGGATTATCTGGATTCATCAAGAACGAGGAAGAATCATGTATTTATAAGAAAATGAGTGGGAGTATGATAGTTTTCCTTGTTTTGTATGTAAATGACATCTTTATCATTGGAAATGATATAAGATTGATGCCAAGTGTGAAAGCCTACATTTGCAAGAACTTCTCCATGAAAGACATGGGTGAAACTTCCTATATACTAGGTATAAAGCTCTATCGGGATAGAGCTAGGAAGCTTATAGGGTTGTCATAATTAACGTACATAGATAAGATGTTAGAAATATACGATTTTACCAACTGCAAGACAACAAATGTACCTTTCCAATACGACATACATCTTTCAAAGAAAATGGCACCTCAAATTGAGGAAGAAAGAATTAGGATGTTTAACTTGTCATATGCTTCTTGTATTTGAAGCATTATGTGTGTTATGCTATGTACGAGACCTGACATCAGTTTCGATATCGGTGTGATTAGCCGATATCAATCTGATCCGGGTAATGATCATTGGACAGTTGTGAAACATATCCTGAAATATCTTAAAGGTACTAAGGATAAGTTTCTGATATATTGAGAAGATGAGCTACACATTAAGGGTTATACAGACTCCGAATTTCAGTGAGATCCATATGATAGAAAGTCTACATCCTGATAAATATTTACCTTTAATGGTGGTGCATTCAGTTGGCGATGTTCAAAGTAAGGCTCAACAGCTGATTCCACCACTAAGGCGAAATTTATAGCGGCTTCAGAAGCTGCTAAAGAAGCTATTTTTATTAGAAATTTTATCACATAACTTGACATTGTGCCTAACATTACGGATTCAATCCCATTACTGTGATAATAGCGGAGCCATTGTGCAGGCTAAAGAACCGAGGGCGCATTCCAAGTCTAAACACGTGGAAAAGAAATACCGCGTAATTACAGAGTTTATTGAATGAAAAGACATAGTGGTCTTGAAGATTCAAGGACTAGACAACGTAGCAGACCCATTTACTAATGCCTTACCTCATAAGTTATTCGATAAACATGTGGAGGAGATGAGAATATGGTACCATCCGGATTGGCACTAAGTAAGTGGGAGCTTGCTAGAGTTGGTGCTTGGAGCGCTAATCTGAATAATGTATTGTACATTTTATTATTTATTAATAAAATAACTACATTTTCATTTCATATCTTTTTAATGGTATTGTCATTATGTATATTAGATTGATGTATAAATTTGCTAAGAATGACATCGACCTTAGAATAGTCATGTAGTAATATTGGACACTAGGTGGTCCGATATTGGGATAAGTATTACTATTATAAATTATTCTTAAAGTAAATATCCATAGTCGTTGGTTTTGGAATACGGTCGAATTCCAATAATCTAGAAGACTTGCACATGTTATATATTGGAATTGGAGTTACAATGGTTTAACCCAATGTACCATGAGCTTTAGAAGCTCGTATAGACGTATGAGTATTGATTGAACCGAATACTGAATGACTCATATGTGGATCCTAATAGTTGGAAGTACAAACCACCGTCAATAGGAATTTCCTCGAGTCGAGTAACATATGTGATCATTTGACTATATGATAACATTGATTTTATGTGAGATCCTCCACACTTTGATGCCATGTATGTCAGAAACCTTTCATGGTCTGCCCTCTAAATGTTCGTTGGGTATGGACCGATGCACTCTTTAATCAAGTGCGAATCAAGATATGATCTTTCGGCCCGTATGTGTAACATAAAAGGTTTAGGTATCCATGTGAATAAGTCAAGATTCTTAAGACTTTGGCCAAAGCCGATCACCTAGGGTGGATCACATCAGTTTTAAAGAATCATGGACATGTCGACATGAGATGTTCGCCTCAGAAACTGGACGATGTATTTTATGTTTCATAAGCACAACTCGGATAGCCTACGACAGAGGGATTGATAAACATATGTGATGACCTCGACTTGTATAGTTCAAATGGTCGTTCGTATTCTTCGCGAATTCAGAGGTGGCTGAATTGCGCACGTATTAGCTAGGCTTATATGATGAACATGTCTAAACTTAGAGAGTCCCAATATGAAGTATACTCGTTGAGCAATTGGGTAGCCGATTAATTTTGATAAAAGATAATATTTGATACTATAATTATCAACTAAGATAATCAAGTGTTATTGGATAACATTGATTATTTACTTCGGCCTAATTGGATTAATTCAATAATTACACAAGGGCTTAATTGTAAATTCATAAATATATGTACCATTTGAGGATATTTTGGTAATTGTAAATATGTAATTATATGTGTTTTTGGCTTGATTTAATTAGATTAAATCAAAGTGGCAAACATTGAACTAATCCATTTCCCAATCTCTGTCTTGATTTAATTTGATTAAATCAAAGTGGTAAACAAATGTGATTTGTCACACCTAATTATACATATTTGGATAAATTAGATTAAGTCTATATAAAAGTTGATTATAACTTTTATTAATTAAAAATTACATAAGTTTTGCTGTAAATAGCAACCTTGAGGAATGTTTTAATTAAGCTAAAGAAATCTCAATATAAGCAAGAATTAGAGAAATTACCCTAAGTTATAGAAGTGTTTAGAGAAGTTTTGTGAGATCTCTACAACATTTTAATTAGGAGAAATCAAGATTGGATCTTAGTGTGAAACTTGCTAGCATTAGAATCAATATTTGATCTTGGAGTCAAGCTTGCTAACTTTGGATTTTCTCCACAACATTTCAACAATAAGAAGTAGATTGGATCTTTGAATCAACATTGCTAGGTAAGTTTGATATTCTCTAAAAGTTATGTTTTTCATTAGTGAGTTTTCATTAGTGAGACATATAGTGATGAATTATGTATTAGATACATAATAACATAACTTGATATTGAAATTAGGCTAATTAATTTTTGTTAGGATACTTTGGAAGTATAAACCAAATATACTTGTAATTGGGTCAAAATATTTATGTTAGACATAGACATAAATTAGAATTTGGAACTCTAAATAATAGTTTGGAGTTAAAACTACAATTCTAGAATCACTTGACTACCTTTGGGTGACTTAGAATTGTTCATGAGTAATTTTATTGTAGGATATATATATATTTAGAATGTGTGTGTGTGTGTGTGTGTTTATTATATAACATGTGTTGTGGTTGGTTTTGAAATTAAAATTATTTTGGGTGATTTTAAAATATGTTTATGGCTTTTAGAAATTAAAAAAATAAATTGGTGGCCATAATCCCCGAGAGTGCTGAGTTGCAGCACAATGCATCAAGTGTTGCATGCAGCCAGCGCTGCATACAGCGTGAGCTGCATGTAGCACACACGTGCCCCAGGTGCGCATGGTCTGATTATATCCCGACTTATTTTTTCGGATTCCGTTTTATCCCCGTTTTTCCTAAACACTCGTAATGGAATATGATATTTCATTAAAATATTTAAAAATACACTCATGCTAGATATCCACGGGTTAGACCCACTTCTACTGCACTGGGCACCGATCTGACCCTAGGGGTTCCACATCCGCCCCAACATTGGGTTAGTGTTGTGTTTTTGTATTGATGATCAATCAAGGATCAATTTCACCAAGACAAATAAGACAAGGTAATTAAGAAAGTCTTCAAGGTGAAAATCAAGAAAGAAGAAACTAAGTGTATGTAGGCTCTCTAAATTATGTTTCTTCACTTGGTTAAAGTGGCTAAGTATTTGTTTAAATAGGTAGGGCAAATATAGGATTTTCCTTGTGCAAAACTGGCTCAAAACGCGTCCAAAATAACCCACTTATGTACGAATGTTCGAACGCCATTCAAACACAAAGTTTTTGCCCCCGGGCATTAGAACACTCAGACGAGCGCACGTCACGGACTGGCTTTGGGGTGTAACTTAAAACGCTAGTAACTTTCTTGTCCTTTGGTCAAATCATGCGTTCTTCATATGTACGTGATCGTCTTTGAGTCTAATTTCCAATGACACTGACCTCATATCAATTGGAGCTCTAAATCTCCTGGAATGTATAAAATAGTGAATATTACTTTGATATCTCTGTCTGATGTTATCTAAATATTTGTCCAATTGTTCTGAGATCATCAAGACTCATCACAACTCAATTGAACTTATTTTATTATGGACATTGTCAATAAAAATGGAACTAATAGTATTTTAAAAAGCATATTGATGTGAGGGGGAAAAAAGAAAATAGAGATAGTAAGAAAGCATAAACTTTCATAAAGAAGAGGCTTAAGGCTAAGGAAACTTAATTAGGGAGAACAAGCTTCTCACCATCAAGAAGAGAGGAGCATGAGGTGATCTCCTTAGTGCAAATATTCAACACATCTATCAAAATTTTCCGCTGCATGTATGAATTCTAAATTAGGTACATTCTCTGAATCATCAGAATAATTCATTTAATTGTATTCTAAACTCTTGTGATGAAAGATTCTGTATAAAGTAAACCCAATAGATAATTCTTAGATTTTGTAAAATTTAATTTTTATTTTTAAAAATCGTAATTTTTTTTTATCAGTAATCAATCATTTAAAAATTATATTGAATCTTTATTAATAATCAAACACTTAAAAATTATATTTAAATCAAAATACAATTCAGGTCACACATCAAACTAATATAAGAAACATATAAAATCAGATAAAAATCTTAAAATTTCATAACAATTATGGAAATACAATTCAAATCAAAAGTTAGATTTCCCAAGTATAATTTTTTTCCAATCAACATAAAGTCAAACATTTTGGATGAAGATCCGACGCAACAGATAATGCTGCTACGTAGGTTTCATAAATGCGTCTGACTTTGGAAATTTTAATTATAATTTAAATTTTTTATTTAAATTCGTACATGAAATAATAATAATAAAAATTTTAATTTTAATTTTAAAAAATTAAAATTTTCTAATATTTTAAAAATATTAATAAAATTTGACATTTTCCAAATCTGACCCTACCGCTGTGTCAAATCTAGGGGTGACAATTTGGGTCAGGATTCGTTTATTCGTTCGATTCGATTCGCTTTAAAGCGAACACGGGTTTGAAAAAATGGATTCGTTTAATAAATGGGTCAATTCGATTCGATTCGTTTATTAAACGAATCGAATACGAATTTAAGCTCATTGATTCGTTTATTCGTTTAGGATTCGTTTTATTATTTTTATTTACTAATTCTTGTTAATTTTCAATTAAGATTTGAGAAATTATAACTAATTACCATAGAAAAATTAATATTTTCGATATTTGGTGAGGTATTTTTAGTAAATATATTAATTACATATTTCATATGTATATATTTATGAAGAATTAATGTAAATCAAGTGTGATAAATTTTTTTATTAAATAATATCATGACTAAACGAATAAACGAATATTCGTATTCGATTCGTTTATTAAACGAATCGAATACGAATCATGATATTAGAATTCGTTTAATAAACGAATCGAATATGAATTCATCACATTTTGATTCGATTCGTTTAGGATTCGATACAAATTCAATTCGTTGATTCGTTTTGTCACCCCTAGTCAAATCTTCGTTATTTAAATATTAGTTGTACGTGACGTGGCAGATAATTTACCATAACTGCTTTCCTGTTTCATCTTCAAAATCAAAGTCCATGTAAGTTGTACACGAGTTTCAGTTACATTACAACTACAACTCTTTCAACTATATATATATATGTCTGTGTCTTTACACTGTTGTTCAATATTACAACCTTAACCAAAAAAAAAAAAATTCGTCACTTTCAATCACAAAACTCAAGATAAAATTATTTATCACTTACCAGAGCCAGAGGTAATTATGATTTTTCTATTTTAGTATAACTTTTGTTTACTTGTTTGTTAAGCAATGTGAGCGTGGCTGTTACTTAGATCTGAGCAGTTTGGTTGTGGGGTCTACTTCAGTTGATTGCTTTACACTTTCCTTGTTTTTGAAGATTTGACTCAATTTACATACAACTCAAGTTTGGTGGTTTAATTTTATTTTTATTTTTATTATATGATATGGTGAGATTATGATTAGTTTTGTGTATAAAGCTTCAATCTTTGAGTTTTATATGTCATAACCAAATCTGGGTTTTTGAGGATTGTTGGTAAGCTTTCAGGTGATTTGAGTTTTGGTATGTGTTCTTGATCTGTTTTGTGTGTGGGTTTTGATGTTTGAGTGATTTGATGATTAAATGAGAAGTTTGGTTGTTTTGGTTTTGTGATTTAAGAAGGTTTAAGGAATGGCGCAGGAAGTTTCAAATGGAAATCACAGCTCAGCTTCGAGACCACCTCCAACTCCATCTCCTTTGAGATTCTCCAAGTTTTTTCAGGTGATTTTATGGCTATTTGTTGTGCTGCATTTGTATTTCTTTGTTTCTCTTGTGAATCTGTTAATGGATATTTTGTTTTTGAATTGATCTGATAATTTATCACTCAATTTAATTGGATAATGTTCTACTGCAAGTTTGCAACTGGCATTGCAAACTGATTTCCACTAGGCGGCCTTGTTGTTTAAACTTGAGGAGCTCCATTTTTTATTAAATATTTGTTTAAAATTGATCTGAGGAGAGGACAAAGAAAATGCATTTGGCACTTGCTAGCTCTGAGCCAATAATGCAAATCATATGACTGGAAGGTTGTTTTATTGTAGGTTAAAGAAAAGTTACATGAGCTATCAGATCCCTTCTTTTAAGATAATCAACGATACCCATATTTAGTTCCAGTTTGGGATCACTTAGAGGCAAATATATGGCATCGCCCCAGTCAGCTACATTTAATTTTTGGATTTGAGATCTTTGAGGCCAGGAACTCTAATGGCCTGATCTGTGTATAGTGTATCCTTAGCAGAATATCTCCAAATTACAGATTCCCTTCTCTTTAATAGTTTTGTGCTTGAGCGGAAATTCATCTCGTTCTTGTTTTGATCTGTCTGGGTTTTGTTGTTATAGCTTCAATCATTTCTCTCAAATTATGATTTTTAATATGTATTATCATTTGTTTGGCAGTCCAACATGAGGATTCTGGTTACTGGGGGAGCTGGATTTATCGGCTCTCACCTTGTGGACAAGTTGATGGAAAATGAAAAGAACGAGGTAAGCACATTTTGTTCATTATATTTGTGCTAGTTGCTTTTTGGTAAAAGAATAAAGGAATGCAAGAATGGTCAGAAACCAAAAAGTAATGTGCCTTTCTATCTGATCCGATAATTCTTCTTTTATTTAGGTGACTGTTGTTGATAACTACTTCACTGGCTCAAAGGACAACCTTAAGAAATGGATTGGTCACCCCAGATTTGAGCTTATTCGTCATGGTATGTCCTCTTTTAATCTTTAATATGTTAATGGCTTTGAAGCTGAGATTATTGAATGCTTCTCTGAGAACTTTGATGCATGTAAGATCTCTCTTGGTACTTCAGACACCATATATTTTTACCTACTCGTTCATTCTAATAATGCTGTGACTATAAAGAATATGTAGAAGTCACAGTTGTAGACTTGTAGTTAAATATGCATAAGGGAGAGTCGTTCATTATAATTTAAAAAAGTGAAATTATTGACCTTATTGCTTGGAATGCTAGATTATATGAATACATCCAGGAAACAGATAACAATCGCAGGCTCACCTTGGCTTTTCATCAAGGTGGACAGTTTATAGACGAGGGAAAAAACATGATATCTTGCCTATAATACTCAAGTTGATATCTAAAAATCGATGGATCATGCTATATAACTTATTTTTCATTTTCATTTTTCTTTTGTTTTTTAAATCAAATTTTCCCCAATAAAATAATGAATCGCTTTCCCACAGATGTGACTGAGCCATTGTTGATCGAGGTTGATCAAATATACCATCTTGCTTGTCCAGCTTCCCCCATCTTCTACAAATACAATCCTGTAAAGGTATGTATGTCTGTATTCCATGTATGATTTATCTACAGATATATCTTTTATACACAGTTCCTGCCCTTCCTGACCCTGTTGAGTTGTGTTTTAACTTGAATTGCTTATGAAACTTGACAGACCATAAAGACAAATGTGATTGGTACATTGAACATGCTGGGGCTTGCCAAGCGAGTTGGTGCAAGGTTTGAGACTGTTTCTCACTTTTGTTTGATGTGGCAAAATATTAATATAATAAAATCTTCCTTGCTCATTTATGGTAATTGGCAACAGGATCTTGCTTACCTCAACTTCAGAGGTATATGGAGATCCTCTTGTGCATCCCCAAGATGAGAGCTATTGGGGAAATGTTAACCCAATTGGTAAGTTTTCTTCTCTGCTAATGAAATAATTTGGTAAACTTAGAAGACGACTTATTTTGCAATGATGTGTTGAATTTTGTGGAATACTAAAGATTAATATGGAAGATTTTTATAAACTACTGATGATACTTTCCCTTTGCTGTTCTAGTATTTTTATGAACTTATTAGATGCAAATCCTTCTCTGCAACTGCCTTTTTAACATAACTATCACTCTGTATCATGATGCGTGACATCTGCAAAATGTGCACTCATTCCAGTGCCTTGTGTAATGCTTACAGAATCAATTTGTTGAAAGTGGCACTTTTGCAGTTCTAGGTGGCAATATGTGCAACTTATGATTAAATCAACATTTATATCCCGTAATTTTCCTTTTCTTTGTTTTAATATCTTCCAGGAGTCAGGAGTTGTTACGATGAGGGAAAAAGAGTGGCCGAAACTTTGATGTTTGATTACCATAGGCAGCACGGGATAGGTAACCCCATACCAGACGATATCCATGAAAAATTCTTTGTATGGTGGTTTTGCTAAGTCGCTTTGTGCTAAATTCTTACCTTGCCGAAAATAATGATGTTGGACAGAGATCAGGATTGCTAGGATTTTCAACACATATGGACCCCGCATGAATATTGATGATGGTCGTGTTGTAAGCAATTTTATAGCTCAAGCAATCCGGTAATTTCCATCAACAGATCACCAGCTTGCTATTTGCTTGCTCTACTTTTCCCTGTTACTCCATGTCCCTTGTTGTTATCCCATCATTATTCTTTGATTCTGGTGGAATCATTCATTTCATGCAATTTTTAGCTTAAACAATATTACCTGTGCAGTGGTGAGCCCTTGACTGTTCAAGCGCCAGGAACACAAACCCGGAGTTTCTGTTATGTCTCAGACATGGTATGCAAGACGACCTTCTTTCCTGCATTGATTTATTCAATTTAATACTTGTATTGCTGCTCAATATTTTATTTAAAACATTTGAAGGTTGATGGTCTTATTCGGCTTATGGAAGGAGAGAATACTGGACCAATCAACATTGGAAATCCGGGTGAATTTACAATGCTTGAACTTGCAGAGAATGTTAAGGAGGTCGGTTTTCTATTTTTTTCCCCCTTGTGTCTCTTTTTGCTGTAAACATAATCTAGAATTCTTTCATAGCGAAGCATTTTTGTTTTTCTTGCTCACCTAATGACGGCAACTGAAGTACATCATCATCTGATCTGCAGCTAATCAATCCAAATGTGGAGATCACAATGGTGGAAAACACCCCAGATGATCCTCGCCAAAGGAAGCCTGACATCACAAAAGCAAAGGAATTGCTCGGATGGGAACCGAAGATCAAGCTTTGCGATGGCCTTCCCCTCATGGAGGAGGATTTCCGGCTCAGGATTGGTGTTTCCAGAAAGAAGTAAACTTCACTATATAATACTATAAATGTCGCAGACAGGCTCTTATGATTCTGCAAAATTTTGAGCCCGAGTTTCTTTCATTTCCGTTTCAAGACTTGAGGGTGTCCAATAATGAAAGTTTCATTACCATTCAAAATAAAAAATAAAAAATAAAAAATAAAAAATAAAAAAGTGTATTCCTTGGCGACTTCCCCATCTTCACTCCGCTAACCTTAAAACAAACAAACAAACAAACAAATTCATGAAGGCCTTGTTTCTCATTATCCGTCAGTTGTGAACGATTGTCGTCGGAATTTGTCAGGAGTGAACGACAAGTCGTTAAGTTAATATATTATAAGACGCCTAATTGTTTCACTCCGTTAAATTAACAAATTCTAAGACGACGCCTAGTCGTTTGACTTTTTTAAGGCATTCGCTAATTTTTTTATCAATTTTAAAAAAGAATCATTTTTGTTGTGAATGATTATTATCCTTAAATTCGTAAATCATGAAGCCACGCTCTACCATCGATCCTAACGTAATCTCCCACAATACTACATGCATTCCTCCCTATATTTATTAACAAATTACATCAGTTTTAGATTAAAGAGTGAGAGAATTTACTCCAACGATCTTTCTATATATCTCCTACATATATTTTACATAATATAAAATATTTTGTTATATAGATAATATAATATCAATTAATTAATCTTTTATGATAATATTAATTTATATATACAAGGAGTATGATCATCGAGAAATTAACTAAGATAAAAATAATGAGTATTTTTTAAGACTCAAATTTTAACTCAGAGACCCAACTTACGAGCCACTCTAAGCAAGCAAGCTCCTTGGGAAAAACACGAGGGCAAAGGATCAAAATAATTAATTGGTGGATAATGGATAGTATGAAGTAATCAGTTTCTAGAAAATTATTTCAATCGAAACGTTTTCATCCATGAGCTGGTGAAAATGAGTTTATGCAAATCTGAGTATCTCTTTTTTCAACAAGATTACAGGCACTGAGCCCAACTTCCACAAACTAACTTAAACCAACATCATCCCTTAAGAGAAAGGAAAGAAAAAGGAAAAAAAGTGGATGTTAAACCAAGAAAGAGGCCTTCTACCGACAATGCAAAGATTGTTCAGCAGCATATCCACCATGCATATGCAAATTCACCTGTCAATATGCATAAATGTTAGTAAAAAGTCACAACAAGAAACAGCTATCTGAAAATCTGGTGTTATTGAGTATCAATATATTACATCCTTAATGATTCTCCAAGTGAGAAAATTTGAATCAATTTAGATACTGTGGAAACTAACAGTTTTCATTTCACCACACCATTAGAACACGTTAGCTGCCCAATTGCATGTCATCAAGCTCCCAAGACCTTCCGAACGAGCTAATGGGATTATGGGAATCCGATGAGTGACTACATTTAACTAATGAATGAATACTAAGCTACTTTGTGCAACACCTTCAATTAGCCAACCAGAAGCACAGATATGTTGGGGTCATTAACCCACATCGAGTGAGATTGAATATTGGGTTGAGTATATTCAACCCTCAACTCTTAAGCTTGCTTTTGGGTTGAGTTAAGCATGTGAGCTCCTAAGGATAACGGTCTATGATGAAGGGAAAATGGAGACGGCAGGGGGGTAGAGATACAAGCATCGACCTTTAGAACTATTAACAAGTATACAGAGATAATGTCCAAACTCCAAAAGCATAGTTAAGTCATTGCACAACACTAAAAAAGAAGGGGTCCGACTATGGTATCCCAGGGGCATAATCTAAGCACCGTTAGATGGTCACGGTCAGAAGGTCAAAAAATCTGACCATCCAATGTTGTCAAATTATAGGATACTGTGGTCACAAGCTCACAGTCCAAAAAACTCCACTCAACCACAAACACTATATAAAGGAAACAATTTTCAATCATCATAAATATGGCAAGAATGCATTAGGGAAAGTATCAGTATTCTTGTGCACCAAACTCAACATTCCTAGGAGATTGCTAAAACCAAATCTGTTATCATAAACAAGAACCCCAATTAATCTCAATTTAAATATCTTGAGATGATTGCAACAATGATGAAAATTTTATCACATGCAAGTAAATAACTCTACTCCATTCTATCTCACGAAAATAGATCACTGCACTCTATTGCATATTATCCTTATACTTTCACCATTGCACCAAAGAATAGGCCCCAAAATAACATCACACACAATGAAAAAAAAAAGATTCACAAAATAATTCACATGAGTCACAAAATTATAACTTTAATATTGAAGTTAAGAGAAACAGAAATATCATTTCTTAATTGTTTGTTCCAAAACAGAACAAAAGTTCCATCCCATTTCCACCTTATGGTCAAAATTCCAAGCTTCTAAATGTAACATAAAAATTATAGCCAAGGATATTCTATTACACTAAT
>SKCR01052133.1:0-156065 GCA_019454045.1 Zanthoxylum bungeanum | reverse complement strand
TAAAATGATTGATCAGATAAGAGAACTGAGGTTATTACGATAAACCCTAATTTTAAGCACTATAATTTCAAAATGAGATCAGTTCAAACTCATAACAATTTTTTTTGTAGAACATGACAGGACAAGCAGAAAGAGAGTTGGGATTAAACAGAATTTTACGTTCTGCCTTCTTGACAATAACATGTTCAATTGACACTGACAACATGCACGAGAAGGCTACACCTTTAATGATAGAAGCCAACCATCCAACTATCACAAATAACCAATTAAAGCATATTGATTATCTTTTCTTTTTCATTTTTTCAAGAAAAGAAGATTTTATATCACAACTCTACCAAAGACCAAAGTTTTAACAGAATGGCCCAAGCAAATGAGATATCATGTGACCAGTCTCTTGATCAGAATGTTTCGATTCATCAGTATCACATACAGAACCGCTTGACACATTTTGTTCCCATCACTTGTTATTTCAGCCAAAACCGCATGTCAATAAATCAAATATCGGTAAGGTTAAAAGAACTTTTCAAGGGCCTGCTAAATGTATACAAACTGAGACAGTCTGTAATTCATATCTTCTGTAATATATGTTCAAATCACGAAAATGGCAGTAAAGCGAAGAAGTGACCTTCCACAAAGCTAATTAGTATCAATACAAAGAAGAAACATTCAATTTCAGAATTTGAAAATTACTAGTGAAATTATTCTTTCAGAATTAATATATCGTACTTTTACACATGCAGCAGCTTCAATTGATGCTTCGCTGCTAACTTCTGGGAAAGCTTCCAATTCATATTCTAAGTCACTATCATCATCCTGCAAATGAAAAACTTCATTAACGACAAATTAAATGACCATGACCAATGTAGGATTATCAAGGAAGTAAGAGAAGATCAATATATGCATGTTCCAGTTAACCAAACTACAACAGAAAGCTTTATACACCATTGTATCTATGCACTTTACAAGTGATATGGTCTAACAGAAGACAATAACCACCTCACTGAAGATGAGGATGTTCAAGAAGTCAATAACTCAATGTACCAATTTAGTGACATAATTTGATCTATTCTCACACAAGAGACATTTATGTCATTCCTTCCAGGCCATAGTTTCTTTTTAATTTCTCATCAAGATCCTCCCTAGTCATATTTGTGTATGTGAGTATATGACTATATGTATGCATGTTTCTCATGTCAATGACACCAAAGGGATTTTAAATGAATGGAATTGGGATATGTATGGAATTTAATGAGATAGAGCCACATTGAGGTTCCCTATAAAACGAGGTATGGAACGGAGTCGATAGGAAAAAGGTGTTGCGTTGGAAAACCATTATAAGGAAGTAAGGACTCTTGTGGTTCTAGAGGATCCAGCTACAAGAGAACAAGGAGAAGAGAGCTTTTCCCCTTTTTCCGCCCGTCTGTTAGCAATTCTCTAACATTAGCAGCTCATAGCAATGGGTTGATACAAAAATGATTAGAAAGAACCACAAAAAAAAAAAAAAAAAAAAACACACACACACACACAAAAGGCTCACAACAATTATTTTACTGTGAGAGCAAGCAATTACCAAAATAAACCAGAATGATTTCTGTTGAAGATCATCAATATAGCTTAGCCGGCACAAACAATGTGTAGATCAACATTTTTTTACCCAAGAACAATAAAGACACAATTTCAAAAACCTTAATAAGGTATTGAACACCAACACATTCACAGCTAAAGCTGTTACGTTTTCTGTATACTCCATCTTTTTTGGCACATAAATTAAACCATACGCCTCTCTTACCCAATACAGGAACATTAAATCAAATTCAAATTTCCTAGACGGGCAGCACAAAATCAAATTCAAATTCAAGCTTTCTAAGATATAGTGAATTAGTGATACATAAGAAAGGGTAGTTGAAATTTTTTACCAAAGGTTGGGCCTCGTCTTCCAATTTATCGAGCAAGTTGTTACGATAAGCCAAATGTCTCCAAAGCATCTGGTATTCTCTGGCATTAGAAATCCCAGTGGAAGTCTTCTTCAGTAAAGCATTCCAATCAAGCCTCGCCTCTGGAAATTGAGCTACTTCTTGTAGCAATGCCAGTAACGTGTTTGCCGTGTACCTGCTCAGTAACAAACACCAAATCATGTTATAATCATAAACACCCAAAAAAAAAAAAAAAAAAAAAAAAAAACCTTTTCAAGAGAGAGGAAATGTCTGCTTCGCTGATGAAGCCTTTCTTTTGCTTCTTGTTAATTTTCTCAATCATTGTCTTTGGTCTGAAATTGCTTAGTATGAGTGGTGAAAATCAGCATCTAAAACTAAAACCCTAGGGTTTTAGAGAGAGAGAGAGAGAGAGTGCAAATGTTTGTGTGTGTACAAGTAAAGAGAGATGGGGGAGTGAATGACCGACCGTTGAAGAGCGTGGATAACACGCGCCTGTCGGGGGAGAGAAACGGGGGAATGGATGACTGAAAAAGGTAAAGACTTGACGGGAAAGTACCGGTGGTGTTTTGGCCTTGTTGGTGAAGAAATACACATTACTTGCGCGCGCCTAGTATAATTACCTTTTTGCCTTTTCCTTTCGTAGATAGACATGAATCGGTAAAATTGTAATATCATTTTCCTTGATGCTAACAAAAACTAATACATGACAAAATTATTATTAAAAAAAAAAAATTATCATCAAATTTCTTTATTTTATTTTTATTATCATCAAATTTCTTTAATTTTTATTTTATTTTTATTATCATCAATTTCTTTAATTTTTATTTTATTTTATTTTATATTATTTTTATTTATCAATAATTATATTATGTTTAATCCTACTTCAGTCTTTTATCATTTTCCTTTGTTGAATTTGAAGTTTTCGTATTTGCAAGTCTCGTCTTTATTCCAATTTCCAAGTAAGAAATTATATCGTCAAACAGTCACCTAAGGTTATACACAGAAATCATAAAAAATTAAAAAATTAATGAACTTAATAAAATAATAATTTCAAATAAAATATAATGACGTGAAAAAATTTATATAACCGATCCCATTCAGTTAAAAAAAAAAAAAAACGATTTGACATGGAATGTGCTGATTTCACATTAGGCCAATTCTAACTATTCAACAATTCAAAAAATAAAATAGCTATAAACAATAAATAATGGTGGCATAACAAACGGTCGGCTCAATTCGCTCAAACTCCCAAATTTGGGCCAAACCAACTGAGACTCTCAAATTTAGGATAAAATTGAAAAAAAAAAAAAAAAAAAAAACACAATTTTTTTTTAAAAATTAATATCTACTATATTAAAAAAAAAAAATCAATTTGATCGATGAAGAGCCATATATTTTACAAATCCCGTACAACCTCATTACCACCCCGGCAAATGAATGTACAAACCCATGAGCACATGCGTTTTCTCTTGTATGATAAAAAATTAATCTCAGAGCATATGGCCAGCAGAATATAACAGAAGCAAATTCAAGCTTTATTCAACAACATGATCAGATTCAGTAGTCTAAAATGATCCGAATCCGAATTACCTACAACCAATTGTGACCACGTATGCTAGTAGTAGTAGTAGTAGTTTAGTTACATTTCTGTAAGTCGGTTCTTCCCTATTTGAATTCTTAAGGAGACCATCTAAAAGCAAATTATTATTTGATGATAATAATAATAATAATATAATAATAATAATAATAATAATAATAAAGAAGAAGGTCGATAAGAGCTGATAAGTCATTTTAACTTTCTACCGAAACAACTACGGCAACCACTGTTTCTCCAAGGTGACAGAAAATCATCACCATACATCTCTAAGATATCGTCCTTCCATCTGGAGTTTCTTCACTGTGGATTCTGCCTTTGAAGAGTCCACATTTTCCTGAAATTTATGCCCACCAATAATGTGGACATTATATCATTCGATTAAGCAACTATCTTATATCCAAATAACACCTGATAACCCTTCGGTAAAACTTCAAAGCTTAAACATTAAATCCTATTCGGTTGACAGAGAGGAAAAGACTGGAAAGATTTTATAATGAATGATGAATTTATACCTGCTCCTGAACAATTGTGTGCAAAGTGCGATGAACATCTCTTGCCATGCCCTTGGCATCACCACAAACATACAGATATCCAGCTTCCTTAGAAAGTAGGCTCCACAATTGTGCTGCCTGCAAATGAAATAAAGCTAATGTAATTCTGAATTGTCTTTCGAACGTGAAAAACAACCTTTCTTAGCATCTACAACTTACTTTGTCCATCATCTTATGTTGAACATAATCCTTTTGTGGCCCCTCTCGTGAGAATGCAACAATCATATCAGATATAACACCTTCTTCCACAAAATTATTGAGCTCATCCTCGTAAATAAAATCCTACAAGTGAACATCGGTATAGGATATCAATTGGCTCGAGCTCACAATGTCTTTAAATAACTGATATTAGAATTGCAGCAAATAACAAAAGATCCTAACCATTCGACGATTTCGACATCCAAAAAATAGTAGAGCAGGACCAAGTTGAGCACCATCCTGTTTCAGAGCCATTCTTTCCTGGACAAATAAATAATCCTTATTTTTCTTCTTTTCATACAAGATACAACAAAAGGACATATAACATAGAGTGATCACAAACCTGTAAAAACCCTCGGAAAGGTGCCAATCCAGTACCTGGTCCTACCATGATAATTGGAACAGAAGGATTGGCTGGCAACTTAAAATTAGATGGTCTGATGAAAATCGGAGCCCAGCTGCAGTCACAATTACTCTCAAAAGGAATTGCATTCTGATTTTTTTTTTCCAAATAGAAAACATTAGATGATATCATGCTCCGCATATGTCAGATGAGGATCCATGTCATGACAGAGGATAAAAATGTTTTAAAAAAATCAGTCAATACCTTCATCCAAGTTGAACAGATCCCTTTGTGTATTCTACCAGTGGGAGTAGGACCATAAACTAACGCACACGTAACGTGAACTCTATTGGGGTCAAATCTGCCAAAAAAAAAAAAAATCTTAGTTTAATATAACTAGAAAATAAATTATTAGACATGAGAACATGAATCAGAAAAAGTGTATCACCTAGGGGAGGATGAGATGGAGTAGTAACGAGGCTGTAAACGAGGGGCTACAGCTGCGAAAAATACACCAAGGGGAGGTTTTGCTGATGGGAACTCAGCCATTACTTCCAGAAGACTTCTCTGACTGGCTACAACCCATTGTGAGTAGTCGTCCTGGATAATGGAAAGAACAAACATACACATGATAATATAAACAAAACAAAATAAAACATATGAAATGAGGATAGAGAGATAAGAGGATAAAAAGAAAGCATAAGTTATTAGTTAACCTTTCCCTGAGGTGATGATAGAAACTTGAGTCTCTCTACTTCACTGGATTCAGTGGCATGAGCAGCCAGTGCAATCAGCGCAGCCTGACAATAGAAACAATTTTGGAATCCAAAGTATTAATATTTACATGATAAAACCCAGTACGAAAAGCAGATAAGCACGGACCAGCAAAGTTCAATATGCATACCTTACGAGGAGGATTCAATAGATCAGCATATCGTGCTAATGCAGTGCGAAGTGTGCATGGACCAGGAAAGGGAGGTGTTAATGAGCCACCCAGTGGAGTGCCATCATCAGTGTCAGTATGAATGGAGAACAATAACTCTAAAGGTTGAGCCAATAACTTTCCGGCTTCTTCAACAGTTTCATCACAGTTCTCGGCATAAACGCCCACATGATCTCCTGTTTCATATCTGAGGGCAATGAATAGAACAAACAAGTTAATAGTTTATCAATTACCCATATATAAGATCTAATAGTTTAAAAGCTGAACCAAATTATTCTTACAAGTTGAAACCATGGACTAGGAGAGAGACCCACTTAGGTCACATATCTCAACTGACAGACTTTACACAACAGAAAACAGAATAAAATAGGGACAAATGCAAGAGCACATTTA
This sequence comes from Zanthoxylum bungeanum, assembly GCA_019454045.1. Classification (NCBI taxonomy): domain Eukaryota; kingdom Viridiplantae; phylum Streptophyta; class Magnoliopsida; order Sapindales; family Rutaceae; genus Zanthoxylum; species Zanthoxylum bungeanum. The sequence goes on along the minus strand of SKCR01052133.1, from coordinate 150,106 downwards.
CATATCCAAAGACAATATTTACCATCTTCATGTTATCCAAGAAATCTTTAAAAATAACAAACATCAGCCAAAGACATTCATGCCATCTAAAGCTTCAGAAGACAATATTAACCTTTTTTGAAAATAAGACAATATTAACTTTCCTTTTTAAGAAGTGGAGATATTCTTAACGGCAATCAAATGGAAGTCAAAGAGTAACTGGACGAACACCAAACGCCATGGAAATTAGATTAGTGAAGGTCGATGTATTTTCTGTCTCACTAATTTATAGCTGAAATGATAAATGAGATTGACATACACATTAACTAGAACTAAAAAAGAAACCTTTAAACCTGCTCTTTTTTTCTTATTGGATTGTTCTCAAACATAAATTCGTTTAATAGACAGCAAATCAAATCCGAACATCTAATGATAAGAATGTAAAGCCATGAACTTACGTAATACCAATCCCTGAGATATCAAACTCTAGATGTATGCAAGAGCGGTCAGATTCAGGTTTATGCAGCTCTCTCTGGATGGCAACATTGACTCTTCAGGAAAGTAAAGCAACAGCAATATTAGTAAATGATAAAATAAGAGAAAGACCAGCACATCTTCCCATACCTGCATGGATGATGGATATCAAAAGAAGCATTCCCATTTGGTATGCTCGAGTAATTATCCACGTAAGATGTAACAGTTGAATCATGAATCACTACTCTATATTCAGGAATAGCTGCTGTGTATGGTGTAGATACAGTATTTGCATCGTCTTCATCACGGAGCAATTGATCTAACTCAGGCCATACTAATTCCCTCCTGGTGAACAGAAAACATTTAAGGACACTTGCCATACTAGTCATCAGAAAGGTTTAACCCCTTCCTCTTTCAAAGGTAGATATTGCTTAAACAAAAGTTGCAATGGAATAAGTTTGAAAATGAGAGGAGGGAAAAATGTACTTCTCGTAGACAAATATTAGAGCATACCATGCAGAAAAATCATCCTCAATGCACTGATCATCATCCCCTAGACCAACAGGAACTAGTCGTGTTCCACCTGCATCAACCAGCAGAACATAAAATAAGAACGAAACATAGAGAGAGTAGCAGGGATTAATAAGGCAGTTAAAATACTTAATCCTCACAGTATTAAAATACTTGATCCTTCTTTTTAGTCAGTAACGATTAAATTTAGCAAATACTAGTAATGCTAAGAAGAATATATCACATTTAAGAAAGAAAGAAAAATGAAATTATACCTTGTTTGCAAAGTTCTTCATCAATCATTATCCCTATCTGTATCCAAACAGTTCCATCAGATATGTCATATAACATAAACAAAGATATACTTCTTGCAAGTTTTACCTTGTTAAAATGTTCATATTGGCGATTACCCAGACCGAAAACACCATATTTGAGCTGTTGAAGCCAGGCTCCCCTATCATTTCCCTGAAAAGAAAAAATTCATTCCAATGTCTGAAAATGCGCTCTTGAATTGAGACCAACTGTGTTTTTCTAAAGCAAGCTATCAACCTCAGTAAACCATTTGTAGAATCTTGCCGCATTATCAGTAGGCTCTCCATCTCCATAACTACAAGTCAGTCTCAAAAATATTGAATGAACCAACCATTCGTCCCAGAAAACCAAATACAATTTAATATGTAAAACCATTGCCAGCAGAAGTAGGAACTATCTTACGTGGCTACCATGAAAAATGTCAGCGACTCTTTCTTCAGTTTTTCTTCATACTGCTCATCATCCACAGCATAATCATCCTAATCCAAATCATAACCAACATAATAAACCTCAGATAAGTCCAAGTTGGAAAATGATGAAATTCCATGTAACATATTCCTTTCCCACATACCAGATCAACAACTTTGACAGCTGCTTTCTCATATCTTGCCTTGATTTCTTCTGCCAAAGCCTACAATTAAATAATCGTCCCAATAAATACAGCAGTGAAAAGTAATAACATTGTTTAGCTCTTTCATTCACCAAAACAGACAAATTAATGGAAAGTTCTATTGTTGTCAGGCAAACATTCCTATCTAAAATTAAAACACAAGAGTAAAATCCTCCTCATATGATTTTTTTTTTCTTTTTTCAAACAATAAACATAACCAAGTTCCAAGGAGTAATATTACACTTCCCAAGTAATGTTACAGGTTATGGAAATTTATCATCCCATCTTGGTCACAAAAACATGGGGAAGTGTAGAATTATTGAGTTTCTGAGACTGCGACTAACATTCCCATTTGGATATCATAATACTCCCTTTTGTAATACCGAATGTCATCGGGTCATAACACTAAGCAGACATAAACACTTAGCAGAAAGAATCCTTCATCAAACCACACTAATTCTTTTTTTCATTTTTCATGAATTAACAAATAAAAGAAAATAACATAGAAGCACTTACGATCTTGACAGATTCACTGTACAATTAAGCTGCAATTGCCAGCTCACATTTTATAACTGGCGAGCGCATTTCAAAGTCATTCATTCACAAATTTGAAGTTATCAAATGTAAACAAAAACATTTCACCTTAGCAAAGCCCTCGGCAGTTCCGGTCTGAGTGCCGTAAAATATAGTGACTTTAGTCTTGCCAGAAACGACGTCGGCTTCGTTATCCTCGTCCTTCGCTGACAGAGGCTTAAGCGGCACCACCGGCTTCACTTCTTTACTTCGAGCAGACGACGATTTCCTCCACAGAAGCACCAGCAATCCAATTAAAAGAGCAAACGACGTCGTCGCGATCAGGATCACCGTGTCCGTTACCGATTCTCCCAGCGCGGACTCGACGAATTTGACCAAATCCGAATCCGAACCCATCTTTGACTTTTTGAACCTTTCAAAAGTCACACCAAATTTAGTTTGAATATGTGGAGAGAGAATCGAGAGGGAAGGTGACAAGGGAGAATAAGTAAAACGACGGCGTTTAAAGGGTGGGTGTGTCTGGCTCCCAGACCCAGTCTTTGATGGGGGGAGAAAGGAAGTCAAGTGACAAGAAAATCAAGGCTCTTTTCTAGAGGTCTTACTCTTTCTCTCTTTCTTTCTTTTATTTATTTCTCTTTTTCTTTTTTCTTTTTTCTTTTTTTTAATTTTTTTTCCATTAATAATACGTGACTTTATTTATTTACTATGTTTTATATTGGATGTGTAATTGTAGAATCAAATAAGAATATTAATTATTAATGTCTGGAAAATTATTTAGCCTTTAGGCGTTGACTCACCAAAAGAGGAGTTTGTTTACCTGTTTTGTCTTTTTTGACTTTTACTCATATGATTTATCTCCTATGGTTTCTTTATTTACTAAAATAGTTATTTTTTAAAATCAAATATTCTTTTTTATAATTTTTTTTAAGTTGTTTGGTTGTATTTTAGGAGAATTTTGGTGATTAAAAAAAGTTACTTGCCGTCTTTTGAAAAAAATTTCAAAATTTGAGCTTTTCATATAGAAATTGTAAAAAAAAATTAAAACTTAAATTATCTATAATGTATTTATTTTATTTCACAAAATTATTTCAATCCTTCTATAACCTTAGCTTTTAAAAAGCTTGTTAAATACTAAACAACTATTCAATTCGTCCATATTTGATAGGATGATTTGTTTTTTCACACAGTTTAAGGTTTTATTCAAAACATAATATTTAAGTGTTTGATTAATAATAAAAAATTATAGTTATTAATCATGATTTCTTTCAAAAACAGTTTTTTGCAAAAAACTAATATCTTAACTTTTACTCATAATTAAAATATTAAAAGAAACGACCACAATTAATTTTCTTAGCATAAAATAACATTACATAACATCATTTAATCACAAATTTTATCATTCTCGATTAATTTTATCATTCTCGATCATTTAAAATGTCAACTTTATGTTCTTGAAACAATTTATTATGGTTTCCGATTAAAATACCCAGCAATAAGCATATAGATAAATAATATTAGTTGAGCCACTGCCTTCACATTGCGTGAGTCGTGAGGGTATTGGTTTGAGGAATCAATTTACTGTCTCATTTTATAAATATAAATATGGATGGATATTTCTTTTCGACTATTAGTGAGAGTCATCTCTAGTAAAAGTAGATTTTTAGATTATATTGTAAATATATGTATCTAATGTTCGAGTAGATTCCAATTTATAATATATGTATAGATTTGTAATGATTTCCAAAAAAAAAAAAAAAAAAAAAAAAACTAAAATCGTATTTGACTCAATGAAACAGGGAGTTTGTGTAGTTTAATATTTAATAATATTAAATTAGTTTTATCTTAATATTTAATAATATTAAATTATTTTAAATTATATTAATCTCTTTATTTTAGTAATAAAAATAAAACAATCACCGACAAGCACTACCCATTGCCAAAAAATTTGTAAATATTATATCTTTCAGTAAAATTTGATATCGTTGGAATTTTCATCTCCGACTATATGTAATAGTATCAATGTTACCGACATCTGAGCTTTCGTTCACCATATATATAATATTAAAATTTTAGATATAATGACTTTGAGTTTTGATGGTAAACTTACGATGAACAAGGTTTTGATGTCGAATAAAGCCAAAGAAAGCATTGATTCTAATGATACCAAATACATTAAAAGATATTGAATTTGAATAAAACTGAGTGTCCTTAATTGCCTCTTATATCTCTTGGATTATCCAAAAAAATCTCTTTGAAGCTCAGTCAAAATATTCCTCTTATTTAACTTCAATACATTCTTAGCATATAATTCAATAATAAGAGGATCGATTAGTGTGAGTGATCCCAAAGTCAATTGCTCACGCCATTCAACATCATATGTGTGTGGACTTCCCAATTGTCGTCCTTGACAAATAACACCAATAACGGTGGAACCTCGATCTGTCACGGTTGACGCTAGTATCCGCATTTACCTTAAACCAGCTAAACGAGGGAGAGGACCATTGGGAGGGGCCTTCAATGAATCCCAACATCTATCAGCCAATCCCAGAATCTGTAGATCTGAAATTGAGCTCTATTTCTAGCTCCCCAAATGACGAATCTCGGTTATTAGATGGACGTTAAACATATCCTCAAATATCTTAAGGGTACTAAGGATAAGTGATCGAGTGAAATCACAAATGTAACGCAAGCCCACGTATTGCTCAAGTAGTATAAAAATATCAATCCACGATGACTTAAATTCTATGTTGTTAATTATTGAAATTATTTATTTACAAGTATCTAATTGTGGTAAAGAGGAATTGTTCGTTGGTTGAAGATGGTTTTGATTAAAATAAATAAATAAAAATATAAAATACAAACAAAGGAAATTAATAATAAAGAAAACATCTAGGGTTGTGAATCCGCCAAATATTACTCTAATGATGAATTGATTCTCTTATACATGTGTAATAAATCAGTTGTTAACCTGAAACATGAAAATATGCAAAAGCTTCTTCCGATGGTCAGATGCAAACACCCAAAGTAACACAATTAACTATATTCCTATGTTAATTAAGAAACTCTGAATTCATTAAGTTCAAGTTCCAATTGTGTCTACCACGCCCGATATGTATATTCTCAGGAAGGAAATCTCTAAGGTGAGATCGTGAGCTATTGAATCTAAGACTGAAACCTAAAATCCATTTTTCCAAGTTCATTTTAAGTTTAATACATCAATCTTATTAGTGATCAAGCAACAAGAAGCATTAAGGTTAAGATTCAATAAACAAGTCCAAACCATCACACATTATATAAAGAAAATCAATTATTAAACTTGTGAATGTTGTGCTTCATCACTTTCCTAGATTAAAAATAAAATGTCGGGGTTATGGGATCCACCTTTAATATTTCAAATGTAGAAATATCACTTTATTATAATATATAAATTATCAGTGTTACCCAATTAAGTCAAACCAGCCATAAAGGCGGTGTTATTATTTGTCCATAAATCAGCCATATAGGCGGTAATCATCAGTCACCTAAAGACCGACCATATAGGCGATGTCACATTATGTCAAATGAATAAAACCAGCCATTAAGGCGGTATCAACTTTAATCCATATTATTAAATTATAATTTCCATATTATAAATTAAGTGAGATTAATATACCTTATCATATTAAAGGTTTCACACTTCCCCCAGCGGAAATTAATTACTAAACATAAAAGAAAGTAAGAACACACAAACTATTATTATTAAAAAAAAATACATAATTAAAATACAGAAAATAAACACACAAGATACAATCCTCAAGTTTCTTAAGAGAAACCTAAAAGAAAGTATGAAATTTACAAATGAAATCAAGCTCTATTTATAGACAAAATTTTACCCCACCAATTTCTCCACCAAACATGCCATCAATCATGCCACCAAACATAGCACCAAACACTCCACCAAATCCTCCACCAAACATCTTGCATGTTTGGTGGAAGTTTGACAATTGTAAATTGTCATTTTCCATTTTTTTTTTATTTTTGATAATGACTTTAATAATTACACATTACACACTTTGGACTTTTCATCAATTTCGGTCTTGGAAATTTCAGAATTTGAAATTCTTATGAACATCGACGTTGTAGATCTTTGAGTTTTCTTTCATCTGGAACTTGAATCACCTCAATCTGATATCGAAGTAAAACGTTATGGCCAAAATATGAAAATTGCGCAAAGTTGAAAATTTCAAAATTGTACTTCGTTAAGATGCCATTTCAAGTTTCCAACATCCAAAATCCAAATATCAAGTTCAGTTTTTGCCCTTATTTGCTCCAAATTTCGTCTTGATTGATTCCGTTGAGTCCCGATTTTATTTTATCTACAAAATAAACTAAAACACATCAAAACATTCATAAAACTCGAGAAACCATACAAAATATTAAGTAAAAGGGGTAGTAAATATTGATATATTTTGCACTTATCAATAAGTTTCTTATTTAAGGAGACAATGACTTACATATTAGATGATATACTGATTTTGACTTTTAATCAGATCTCGATGATAGAAAGTCTACATCAGGTTTTTTATTTACTCTTAATAATGCAGCAGTCAGTTGGAAAAGTTCCAAGTAAGGATCTACAGATGATTCCACCACTGAGGCGGAATATATTGCGGCATCTGATGCTGTAAAATAAACTGTATGGATTATGAAATTTATCGTGGAGTTGAGAGTCGTCTCAAGCATTGAGGATTCGATCTCGTTGTTCTGTGATAATATTGGTGTCGTCGCATAAGCAAAAGAACCGAGAACGCATCAAAAGTCAAAGCATGTGGAACGAAAGTACCACATTATTCGTGAGATCATTTCTCGAGGAGATGTTGTCATATGCAAGATACCCGAAGAGGACAATATAGCAGACCCTCTTACGAATGCCTTACCTTCGAGACTATACAATTGACATATGGAGACGAAGAGTATTAGATACCATCAATATTGGTGTTGGGGCAGTTGTGGAACCCCTAAGGTCGGATCGGTGCCCCGCGCAGCGGAAATGGATCTAACCCATGGATATCAAGCATGAGTGTAATTTTAAATTATTTAATGAAATACTATATTTCATTACGAGTGTATAGGTAAAAATCGGGGTTGAATCGGAGTCTGGAAACTCAAAAACGGAGAAAAACAAAATTAGCGCGGGCCGCGCGAACCATGAGCGCGCACTGTTCGCGCTACAGTGCGCGTGCGCACTGGTTGTTTTTTTGTTTTCATTTCAATTTTCTTTCCTTCAGCTCACTTTCCAATGATCTGAAGGAATTAAGGTCTCTTACCATAATTTCTTCCGATATTCTATAAACACTTTAAAAACACCCAAAATTAATTTTTAATATCAAAACCAACATCAACACATGTTATAGAATAAAAAATCAAGTTTTTCAAAATATCAAATATTTTTACAAAAACATAAATTTATTCTAAATACGTATTTGCGTAAATTTTGAATCCAATACACAAACCAAATTAGAATCCCAATAAGAAATGTCTCGTGAACAATTTTAGGTCACCCAAAGGTGGTCAAGTGACATAGCTCTAAGCTTTAATATAGAGTCCCAAACTCTAATTTATGTTTATGTCTAACATACATAATTTGACCCAATTACAAGCATATTGTATTTATACTTCCAAAGCATCCTAACACAATTTATTAGCCTTATTTCAATACTAAGCTATGTGATCATGCATCTAATACATAATTCATAACTTAAGAGAAGTTCAAACTTACCTAACAAGCTTGATATAAGATTCAATCAACTTATTCTTTGTTGAAATGGATGGAGAACCTCCAAGGTGTACAAGCTTGACTTCAAGATCCAATCTTGATTTCCAAGGTTAGCAAGCTTCATTTCAAGATCTAATCATGATTTATCCTAGATGAAATATTGTAAAAACCTCACAAACTTCTCTAAACACTTCTCTAACTTAGGCTAATTTCTCTAAAAATTTGCTTGTACTTGTACTTGTAATTAAAAACTTCATAAAGCTTGTTATTTATAGCAAAACTTAGTTAATTTTTAATTAACAAAAGTTGTAATCAACTTTTTAGTGGGCTTAATATAATTTATCTAAATATGTATAATTAGGTGTGACTAATCTCCATTATCTCCCACTTTAATTTTATCTAATTAAATCAAGGTAAGGATTAGGAAATGGATTAGTTAAATGTTTGTCACCTTGATTTAATCCAATTAAATCAAGCCAAAACCATCTATTATTACATACTTACAATTATCATAATATCCTCAAATGTAGATATAATTATGATTTTATAATTAAGCCATTGTGTAATCATTGAATTAATCCAATTAACCCAATTAGGTCAAAGTAAATAATCAATGTTATCTAATAACACTTGATTATCTTAGTTGATAATTATAATATCGAATATTATTTTTTATCAAAATTAATCGGCTACCCAAGTGCTCAACGAGTACATTTTATATTGAGACTCTCTAAGTTCAGACATGTTCATCATATAATACTAGCTAATATGTACGCAATTCAGCCACCTCCGAATTCGCGAAGAACACGAACATCCATTCTGAACTATACAAGTCGAGATTATCACATATGTCTTACAATCCCTCCGTCGTAGGCTATCCGAGTTATGTTTAGGAAATATAGAATACACCGTCAAGTTTCCGAGGCTCACATCTCATATCGAATGTCCATGATTCTATACATCAATCTAATACGCATAATGACAATACCATTAATAAGTATGAAATGAAAATATAGTTATTTTATTAATAAATAATAAAATGTACAATTCAGATTGGCACTCCAAGCACCAACTCCATCAAACTCCCATTTGCTTAGTACCAATTTGGATGGTACCGCAGTCTCATCTCATCCACATGTTTATCGAATAACTTAGGAGGTAAGGCCTTTATAAGCGGGTCTGCTATGTTGTCTTGTCCTTAAACCTTCAAGACCACTATGTCTTTTCGTTCAATAATCTCTCTATTTACGCAATATTTTCTTTCCATGTGTTTAGACTTGGAATGCGCCATTGGCTCCTTAGTCTGCGCGATGGCTCCGTTATTATCACAGTACAATGGGATCAAATCCGTAATACTAGGCACAATGCCAAGTTCTGTGATAAAATTTCTAATCCAAACAGCTTCTTTAGCAGCTTCTGAAGCCGCTATAAATTCTGCCTCAGTGGTGGAATCGGCTGTTGAACCTTGCTTTGAATATCGCCAACTAACAGCACCACTGTTAAGGGTAACTATGTATCATGATGTATATTTTCTATCATTTGGATCTCCCTGGAAGTCGGAGTCTGTATAACCCTTAACTGTAGCTCATTTTCTCTATATATCAGAAAATTATCCCTATTACCTTTAAGATATTTTAGGATATGTTTCACAGCTGTCCAATGATCATTACCTGGATCAGATTGATATCGGTTGGTCACACTGACGCCGAAACTGATGTTAGGTCTAGTACATAACATAACATACATTATGCTTCCAATACAAGAATCATACGATAAGTTAGACATCCTAACTCTCTCTTCCTTAGTCTGAGGTGCCATTTTCTTTGAAAGATATATGACGTATCAGAAAGGTACATTTGCTGTCTTGCAGTTGGTAAAATCGTACATTTCTAACATCTTATCTATGTACGTCGATTGTGACAACCCTATAAGCTTCCTAACTCTATCCCGGTAGAGCCTTATACCTAGTATATAAGAAGCTTCACCCATATCTTTCATGGAGAAGTTCTTGCAAAGGTAGGCTTTCACACTTTGCATCATCCCTATATAATTTCCTATGATAAGGATGTCATCTACATAAAAGAGTAGGAAAACTATCATGCCCCCACTCACTTTCTTATAAACACATGATTTTTCCTCGTTCTTGATGAATCCAGATAATCTAATTATCTCATCAAAACGACGATTCCAGCTTCAGGATGCCTCTTTAAGTCCATAAATAGACTTTTGGAGCTTACAAACTAAGTTTGAAGTCTCACTGGATATGAAACCCTCTGGTTGTTCCATATAGATATCATCTTGAAGGAATCCTTTTAGGAAAGTGGTTTTCACATCCATCTGCCATATCTCATAGTCGTGATATGCAGTAATGGCTAAAAGAATCCTAATGGATTTTAGCATGGCTACTTGATAAGTGTGGTTTATACCCACTTATTCTAGCATCTTTAGCCTATTATTTTGTTATGGTTCGAGCCATTTAATGTATTTTATAGTTTATTTTATGTCTTATTTGTAGGAAGCATTATAACATCAAGAATGGAGCAAATACGCGTATTTCGGGACCTATCGGGAGTATCAGACTCAAGAAGCAGCAAAAAACAGCATCAGTTGCGCACTGAAATTAAAAAGGCTATAACCTTTGATCTAGAAAGAGTTACGAGACCCATAATATATCGATTTGCATCTACTCGAGGAGATCTAGTCATTTACATACATTTCCCGAGAGATGGGCGCTGCAGAGCCCACTTTTACGTGCCGCAGCGTCCCCCGCGGACCAGAAATATGATTTTAGGGTTTTTTAAGATGCTTAATGACCCAATGCTCTATTATAAATACATGACTTCGTCCAATACTCAGAAGAGGAGGCTAATACACAGCACAAAACACAAGAATACATATTTTAGAGAGATCCAAGGAGGAGGATTGAAGAGCAACAAGAGGAGACAAATGCGGTGACGTCCGAAGGGGAAGAGATTCAATTCGGGTTTTATCATCTTATTTCTTTCTTAAAACTCTAATGATTTCCATTAGATTCATGACCTTATTCTTATTGTTTTTATCTATTGTCATGAACTAAACTCCTTAATTCTGGAGAATGGTGTAACTGATGCTTGAACCTTTGTATTGATTGTCGATTTGTTATGAAGTTTTATTAATTTATTTATATTCTTTTGAGTTTAACGCTTCTTGATTGTTGGCCACAATTGAAGATGATGAATGTTTAGAATCTATCACTCGAGAGAGGATAATTTGAATAGATCTAGAGAATATGACTTAGGATTTTATAGAGTTTGAGAGAATCTGTAGTTCCTTTGAAGTCGTTAATATAGAATCACAAAGCGTAACGAGTTGTTAACTACTAGATTTTTATAGAGATATCGAAGTCTATAGTTGATGATATTTTCACTCGGCACTCGAGAGAGGGAGTGGATATTTTAGGAGTCCTTACTTATAAACAATATAACTGAACAATGATTAATTGGCATGGCAGATACATAGGCGACATCTAGGTGAAATCAAGATCTAAAAACTCTATTGTATTAGTTCCTCATATCTAAGTATTTTTATATTTTATTTATTTAATTAAATCTTTGTTAATTATCATCTAAATAAAGTTAGGATTATCAATTGTAGTATTTAGTGCTAGTTAACACAATCCATGTGGGTTCGACACTCTTTCACTGTTTTATACTAAAACTTGACACCGTACACTTGCGGTACGATATAAAATATCACAACACTACTGGTGAAAAATTTTCCTCATAGGCAATCATAGGACGTTGAGTGTAACATTTCGCTACTAGTCAAGCCTTAAAGGTTTCCACCTTTCCATCGGGCCCTCGTTTCCTTTTGTAAACCCATTTACAACCAATAGGTTTAACTCCTTCAAGAAGTTCAACTAAGTCCCAGACTTGATTGGCATGCATTGAATTTATTTCGGATTTCACGGCTTCCTGCCATTTTCCCGAATCGATATCCAATATCGCTTCTTTATACGTAGTCGGATCTGTTTCCTCCAATAGGAGAACGTCAAGGCTCACATCAGATGTTAAAGATAATCTCTTAGGAGGCCTTGATATTCTATTCGACTTACGTAGAACCTGTGTTGTAGATCCTTTATCTAATTAGATCCCTGGTTCCATCTTAGGTTCTTTAATGTTGGGATCAAACTCATCAAGTTTAATCTCTCTACAATTCCCACTTTCTCTCAAAAATTACTTTTCAAGAAAAGTTGCAAAGCGAACAATTCGTTGCTCGGAATTGTAGAATTGATATCCCATGGAATTATCAGATATCCAACGAACCTATATTTATACCATCTGGGTGCTAGTTTATCCCGCTACACAATTCTAACATATGCAAGACAACCCCAAATCTTTAAATGCCTAAGACTTGGATTTCTACCGAACCATATCTGATAGGGGGTCGTAGAAATAACTTTCGATGGAACCTTATTAAGTATGTAGGCAGCAGTTAGTAAAGCATTATGGATCGCACCATATCCAATAAAGTATGATTTCTTCGTTCATACACACCATTGTGTTGAGGTGTTCCTGGTGGGCTATATTGGGCAAGAATTCCATTCTCCTTTAAATAATTTCTGAATTTTTCACTCATGTATTCACCGCCTCGATCTTATCTAAGGCATTTGATGAATTTACTGGTTTTTTTTTCTACTTCGTTTCAGAATATTTTGAACTTGTCAAATATTTCAGAATTATGTTTCATCAGATAGACATATCCGAATCTAGACTTGTGATATGTGAAAGTCACAAAGTACGTTGAACCATCATGAGTGGCATGATTTAATGGACCACACACATCGCTGTGTATTAGTTACAATAAATCTCCAGCACGGTGTCCAACACCTAGAAATGGGGCCTTTGTCATCTTTCCTTGGATGCATGACTCACAAATCAGATAAAAATCTAAGGTAAGATTTTCAATCAAACCATCATTAACCAATTTGGATAGACGTCTAACACCTATGTGGCCCAATCTCATATGCCATAATTTAGTACTATTTAATTCAGACTTCCTACTTGTATTTTTCTCTATATTAATGACATTACTACATGTTTCCAAAATATAGTGACCGTTTGATAAAGAACATTCATATTTCAATAAATTCTCTTTATCATACAAACATAAATTTTGATCCTTAATGTTTATTTTCTATCCTTTTTTATCTAATATTAGCAGTGATATTATTTGTCTGATAATTGAGGGAACATAATAACAGTCATGCAAATCTAATTTACATCGATTTAGGAGATCTAGAACAACTGTTCCTATGACCTTGACATCCAATGTCTCGCTATTCCCAACTCTAAGCATGATCTCCCCTTTATTCAGCCTTCTTTTAACCCTCATTACCTGCAGGGAATTGAAAATATGAGTAGGACTGCCAATGTCTAACACTCATCCACTATTTGCATCTAAGGCTAATGAAATGTCAATAATTGGAAAATTACAAAGCGTACATGTACGTGCCAAATTTAGGCCAGGGGTAAAATCGTCTTTCACTTCGAACACAATACCAAGTGAGGCCCAAAACAAAAACCCAGCCCATTAAACTCTAAACCCTTTACAAAAATAAAAGGTCAAACCCTTTAACCGATTCTCTCTTTTCCCCAACAAAGAATATATCTCCACATGCAAAATATTCTCCCCGCCGAAAGCAGAGACGATAAGCATGTTATGGGGACCCATTTCCCATGTGCAGACCAGCGAATTCACCTTTCTGCACCTATAAAATGAAGCATAATTCATGAAGTTAGGGGAGAGCTTCTGAACTCTGAAGAGAGCTTCTGAACTCTGAGGCAGGCTTCACTTCTTTCTTACAATCCCCTGCTCTCTGACATTAGCACTCTCAGAGCTCTCCATCCCCTTATACACTTACCACCGGCGTCACGGCCACGTAAAGAGTTTAAGGTAACATCAAACCTTACTTTCACATTTTACTCATTACTACTCATTCATACTACTGACTTGAGCGTCGGAGTGCCCCCGGCACCCACCACACCGGTGGGTAGTCTACTCCCGCTCACTCTACCTTTGTTTTGCAGGATCGCTAATGCCCCCAACCTACAAATTCTGATTGTGGACCTCGGCCGAAATCCAGCATCCACAATTTGGCGCCCACCGTGGGGCCTTAGCGATTCATAGCAAGCAAAGACCACTCAGTCTACAATCCTTACAAACAGACATCAGATCATTTGGTGGCATAAACAGCCACTCTACAAAATAGTTACGATCAATGGAAGATGAAAATTGATCCATGTAAAACTCCAATACTAATCTTCAATAGTATTTGGAACATAATTCTTTCTTCAGCCACTGAAAGGCGTGAGACTACAACTCACATGAAACTACAAGTCATTTCTACTATCTTAAAAACCCAATCTCTTACGAGCATTCATGAATATGGCGAGTGAAAATCCACCATCAGACGACTATCCATTTAATCACCAAAGAAGCCATCATATTTCTCCAGCTGACCTATCACGGCAAATCACATCTTCCATGTGAAAGGAAATGTTGGAGTAATTCTTTTCAGTCTGCCTGGAGTCAAACGACCACAAGGAATAGCATAATGTGTTTATTGGCACATGTGGTATCTTCATTTTTGGACGCATGGAGCAATGGTCTTCTCTTTGCAAGTGATAATTTTAGGACATAATCTGAGGACTCCTAGCCTCAAGTGGCTTGATCAGCTTCACGAGATTTATGTCTTGGCTTGGCGACATGGAAGGATACGACACTCACGAAGGTGTCACCAATTATCCCATTCGACAAGGTTGCAATGTGCGTCAAGTTGTTCTACAATAGTACGAATGGCCCAGATGTTTAATCCAGTCATACGACAATATGCGTCCAAATTTCCAAGCGTGAAGGCCGCTAGAAAATTTGGTACATGCTGCCATAAAGCATGCAAGTTGTCAAAATTTGACTAAATAAGGCATATAGCCACGTGAACAAACATATATGCACCCAAGAAAGCCATACACTAGCTTCCAAATGAAAAGCTATATACAAAAGCCATGCACTAGCTTCCAAATGAAAAGCTATATACAAAAGCCATGCACTAGCTTCCAAATGAAAAGCCATATACAATAGCCTTACACTAGCTTCCAAAACACAAAATGCCATGGCACACATAAGCTACTAAACACGACACTCAAGCATGGTGCATTTAACAAATTACAAAAACATGTTCCAGGGAGAGAGAAACCTTCCCCCACGGACATAATAAAAAAAAAAAAATTAATTTTTTTTTTGAAACAAGTGTGGAACACGTAAAGAGAGCCCCCACTCACTCGGCAATTTCAAAGTTGCCACACGTCAGCCCACACAACAATCTGTCGAACCGAGCATGAGGTCTTACAAGAAAGCTGATGAATCCAAAATCCAAGAAGTCCACTCGACAAAGGGAAGTTCACAAGCGACATAAATTGAAATAAATTGAGGCCAACTGCCCCAAGCTGAAAAAGTTAAGTTAAATAAATGATTTATTACCCACAAAACAAATGAAGCCCCACACCACATGGAAATGATGAGTGACTCATTTGACAAAACCCAAGCAGCCAATGTCCAATGATCCCATAAGCCCATATGCGACTGCTGGCATGATGCATGGACCAATCTCTCACGTGAAGGAGACAGATAAGTGTGAAATAATAAGCTATCATTCACTCACAACTGAATCTCACTTTTGTAGCATGAAATCAAAGCTAATCAACAAAATTGCATGCTACACTACTTAAGAATGTCTGACACAAGTCAGAGGCCAATACGACACTACACGAATGAAGCTCAGACATTAGAAATTTGGTTCATACAACATTACATGAAGGCTTGGAAGACATTGAAGGATAGTCACCCTTTCGAGACAACACATATGGAATTTCATCACATGAAAGGTTAGTCATCATCTTCATGCTACATTGATTTATTATTGCCAACTCCATACTACATAGGGAATCTTTTATCATTCCTAGTAGAATAAAAAAAAAAAAAAAAAACCTTTCTTGGATCTCCTTTAGGTCCAATCGACCAATCTTTATCAAGTTAGGTAGTATGAAAATTCTTTTGGACTTTCATCAAGTCAATTTGTCCCAGTCGACATCTACATATGTAGCTTGGGACTTGTTGTGGACCTTATGCATGTATAGCTTGATGCTTGATATTTGTCCCAATCGACATCTACATGTGTAGCTTGGGACTTGTAGTGGATCCTATGTGTGTGTGGCTTGATGCTTGATGTCAGTCCCAATAGACATTACATATGTAGCTTGGGGCTAGTTGTAGATCTTATGCTTGTATGACTTGATACTTGATGTTTTTCCCAATCGACATCTACATATGTAGCTTGGGATTAGTTGTAGATCTTATGCTCATATGGCTTGATACTTGATGTCTTTCCCAATCGACATCTACATAAGTGTAGCTTGGGATTTATTGTGGATTTCATGCATGTGTAGATTGATGTTTGATGTTTTTCCCAATCGACATCTACATATGTAGCTTGGGACTTATTGTGGATCTTATGCTTGTATGGCCTGATGCTTGATGTTTTTCCCAATCGACATCTACATATGTAGCTTGGGACTTATTGTGGATCTTATGCTTGTATGGCTTGATGCTTGATGTTTTCCCAATCGACATCTACATATGTAGCTTGGGACTTATTGTTGATCTTATGCTTGTATGGCTTGATGTTTTTCCCAATCGACATCTACATATGTAGCTTGGGACTTATTGTGGATCTTATGCTTGTATGGCTTGATGCTTGATGTTTTCCCAATCGACATCTACATATGTAGCTTGGGACTTATTGTGGATCTTATGCTTGTATGGCTTGATGCTTGATGTTTTTCCCAATCGACATCTACATATGTAGCTTGGGACTTATTGTTGATCTTATGCTTGTATGGCCTGATGCTTGATGTTTTTCCCAATTGACATCTACATATGTAGCTTGGGACTTATTGTGGATCTTATGCTTGTAGGCTTGATGCTTGATGTTTTTCCCAATCGACATCTACATATGTAAGCTTGGGACTTGTTGTTGATCATATGCATTTATGGAATGATGCTTGATGTTTTTCCCAATCGACATCTACATATGTAGCTTGTGACCTGTTGTGGATCCTATGTGTGTATGGCTTGATGCTTGATGTTTTCCCAATAGATATTACAATATGTAGCTTGGGAATTATTATAGTTACTACACTTGCATGTCTTGATATATGATATGAATCCCAGTCGACATCATCTAGTATGTAGCTTGGGAATTATTATAGTTACTACACTTGCATGTCTTGATATATGATATGAATCCCAGTCGACATCATCTAGTATGTAACTTGGGAATTATTATAGTTACTACACTTGCATGTCTTGAGATATGATATAAATCCCAGTCGACATCATCTAGTATGTAGCTTGGGAATTGTAATAGATACTACTACACATGTATGACTTGAGACTTGATGTAATCTCATTCCACATCAACACGCCTAAAGCTTGGAACTTGTTAATGACCTCATTCCACACTATACCCATACATCCTGACTTTCATCAGGTTCAGTCGACTGGGAACATTCCCCATTGGCTCATGTAGAGTCAACATATGACCTTCATCTGGTCTATAAAAATTTGAAGACTCCTCTGGTCCTTAACTAGTAGTATGGAGATTATCCTGACCTTCATCTGGTTCAGTCGACTGGGAACATTCCCCATGGCTCAAGTAGAGTCAATATATGACCTTCATCTGGTCAGACGACATTGTAGATTCCCCTGGTCATTTGACCCGTAGTATGGGGATTATCCTGACCTTCATCTGGTTCAGTCGACTGGGAACATTCCCCATGGCTCAAGTAGAGTCAATATATGACCTTCATCTGGTCAGACGACATTGTAGATTCCCCTGGTCATTTGACTCGTAGTATGAGGATTATCCTGACCTTCATCTGGTTCAGTCGACTGGGAACATTCCCTAATGGCTCAAGTATAGTCAATATATGACCTTCATCTGGTCAGACGACATTGTAGATTCCCCTGGTCTTTTGACCCGTAGTATGGGGATTATTCTGACCTTCATCTGGTTCAGTCGACTGGGGACATCCCTCATGGCTCAAGTAGAGTCAATATATGACCTTCAACTGGTCTAGAATAATTTGAAGACTACTCTGGTCCTTGACCAGTAGTATGGAGATATCCTGACCTTCATCTGGTTCAGTCGACTGGGAACATTCCCCATGGCTCAAGTAGAGTCAATATATGACCTTCATCTGGTCAGACGACATTGTAGATTCCCCTGGTCTTTTGACCCGTAGTATGGGGATTATCCTGACCTTCATCTGGTTCAGTCGACTGGGGACATCCCCCATTGGCTCATGTAGAGTCAAGTTGAAGACCTGGCCTTCATCTGGTCCAGAAGACATTGTAAACTCCACTGGTCCATGACTAGTAGTATGGAGATTATCTTGAACCTTCGTCTGGTTCAGTCGACTGGGAACATTCCCCATGGCTCAAGTAGAGTCAATATATGACCTTCATCTGGTCCAGCAGACATTGTAGACTCCCCTGGTCCTTTGACCCATAGCATGGGGATTATCCTGACCTTCATCAGGTTCAGTCGACTGGGGACATCCCACATGGCTCAAGTAGAGTCAATATATGACCTTCAACTGGTCTAGAATAATTTGAAGACTCCTCTGGTCCTTGACCAGTAGTATGGAGATATCCTGACCTTCATCTGGTTCAGTCGACTGGGAACATTTCCCATGGCTCAAGTAGAGTCAATATATGACCTTCATCTGGTCAGACGACATTGTAGATTCCCCTGGTCTTTTGACCCGTAGTATGGGGATTATCCTGACCTTCATCTGGTTCAGTCGACTGGGGACATCCCCCATTGGCTCATGTAGAGTCAAGTTGAAGACCTGGCCTTCATCTGGTCCAGAAGACATTGTAAACTCCACTGGTCCATGACTAGTAGTATGGAGATTATCCTGAACCTTCGTCTGGTTCAGTCGATTGGGAACATTCCCCATGGCTCAAGTAGAGTCAATATATGATCTTCATCTGGTCCAGCAGACATTGTAGACTCCCATGGTCCTTTGACCCATAGCATGGGGATTATCCTGACCTTCACCAGGTTCAGTCTACTGGGAACATTCCCCATTGGCTCATGTAGAGTCAAGTTGAAGACCCGGCCTTCATCTGGTCCAGAAGATATTATAGACTCCCCTGGTCCTTTGACCAGTAGTATGAGGATTATCCTGACCTTCATCAGGTTCAGTTGACTGGGAACATTCCCCATTGGCTCATGTAGAGTCAAGTTGAAGACATGGCCTTCATCTGGACCAGACAACATTGAAGACTCCCATGGTCCTTTGACCAATAGTATAGGGATTATCCTGACCTTCATCAGGTTCGGTCGACTGGGGACATTCCCCATGAATCATGCCGAGTCAAGTTGAAGACCTGGACTTCCTCTGTCCAGTTTACACTTGTCGTATGGAATATACTCATGAACCGTATTATGGTTCAGTCGACTGGGGACATTCCCCATGGCTTGTGTCAAGCCAAGTTGAAGACTTGGACTACTCATAATCCATGCATTGAATTCACTCTGTCGTATGAAACATGAACTAGTACATTCTTGACTGGTACTCTTACATCTTGTTCTATTCGACATATATTGAAATACTCTCCAAGTCAAGGACTTCTTGACTTAGAGAGTAGGGGACAAACTGTACGTGCCAAATTTGGGCCAGGGGTAAAATCGTCTTTCACTTCGAACACAATACCAAGTGAGGCCCAAAACAAAAACCCAGCCCATTAAACTCTAAACCCTTTACAAAAATAAAAGGTCAAACCCTTTAACCGATTCTCTCTTTTCCCCAACAAAGAATATATCTCCACATGCAAAATATTCTCCCCGCCGAAAGCAGAGACAATAAGCATGTTATGGGGACCCATTTCCCATGTGCAGACCAGCGAATTCACCTTTCTGCACCTATAAAATGAAACATAATTCATGAAGTTAGGGGAGAGCTTCTGAACTTTGAGGAGAGCTTCTGAACTCTGAGGCAGGCTTCACTTCTTTCTTACAATCCCCTGCTCTCTGACATTAGCACTCTCAGAGCTCTCCATCCCCTTATACACTTACCACCGGCGTCACGGCCACGCAAAGAGTTTAAGGTAACATCAAACCTTACTTTCACATTTTACTCATTTACTACTCATTTCATACTACTGACTTGAGCGTCGGAGTGCCCCCGGCACCCACCACACCGGTGGGTAGTCTACTCCCGCTCACTCTACCTTTGTTTTGCAGGATCGCTAATGCCCCCAACCTATAAATTCTCGATTGTGGACCTCGACCGAAATCCAGCATCCACAGTACCTGGGGGTCCTATTTTTCCTTTTAGCTCTGGACAGTCCTTCTTCCAGTGTCCAGACTTCTTGCATTGTAGACATTGATCACGAGCTACGAAAGGAGTTCTTCTTTGATATCTTTTTCTTCCTCATTTTGATTTTCTTTGACTTCCCATAAGTCTTTGAAGAACCAGCTCTACCATGGAGATACAGTGTGGGGTTGCCTTTTCTCAAATCTTGCTCTGCCATGCATAGCATGTTATGAAGTTCTTCGTATGTGGCTTGCATTGAATGTATATAGAAATTTAATACAAAGCCAGCATAAGAACCAGGTAAAGAAGACAAAATCAAATTACGGCCCAACCGTTCATCAAACACAATGCTCTGTCGTTTCAGATATCAAATCTGATCTATCATGTTCAAAACATGAGTGCTGACATCTCATTCCTCATTGAGTTCAGCTCAGAACAATTCTTTAGACCTTCGATAAAGTTCCTGTTGGACAATTATGACCCATAGTATCACTATTTGTAAAAGACATTGTGGTTTTTGTACAAATTAACTATGTGACAATAGGAAATTGCTATTTTATCATTTTGTAATTAGATTACTTGAATATATAAATGATAAAAGTCATTATAATTAGTTCTGAATTAATAAGATATGAGACAATATCAATCCATGAAAGGTTTAATCATTAAATATCCATAGTCGTAGTATTATCGAGACTGGACATCGATAATACGAAATAGGCTAGTATTACACTTGTGCGCGTTATGGAAGCGTAACAATATAGTTCTCATATATTTGGGTATTGGATACTCATGCAAGTGTAATATGAGGTTCTGTTTACTGATGGTACGGAAACAGCTTCGCTCTGGATAGACCATTCGGAATCTCATTGGTAGTATGACTATATGTCTATAGGAATCCGAATCAGGGTAGATGTATTTGGTCTTAACATGAGACTTGCATCGCTAATACTTACGACAATCAGTACGCTTTGGTTTTGGTCATCCGGGACTTTAACAGGTTCTGTGTACGCCTCTTCTGGGTTTATTGAGAATCGTAGTGTATTGGGTGTGATGTCAAGATGAAAGTGTCACTTCATTCATATGGAGATGATGATCACGTAGGGATACAAAACTGATACTCTAATATATTGCAACTATCGGGATAATATGACATGGTCATGATTATCCGATTAAAGAGACTAGTTGCTAGTGATCTGATATATGCTTCGTACGGGGCAGACATAATTCCAGCCCCAGGCCTAGCATGTGACATCCGATACTGGATCGCAATACGCAATACTTAGTATACTACGCCTGGTATAGATTATGTATTCCTTAAAAGCATATTTATGGAGAATTGGGTAGACACAGTGCTTTGCTAGAAGCCAACAATGTCTTGTAAATCGGTAAGAACGTGGTACCGTGTACGCACGTGTTCGGATAGTCCGACGACCAGATTTACTGCCAACATATCCAGGGATCTCATTGGTCGCTTCCCAAAGATTCACCGATGATGTTTGACTCTTATAGAATTAATCTAGGATTAATTATAAGAGAGAAAATTAATCTAAGATTAATTACGACAAGAATTTATCTGGGATAAAATTCGATTAGAAGAGAGAGAACGATTAATTTGGAATTAATTGATAAAATAATATATCGGATATATTAATTGAAATTAGATTTCAAAGCGGAATTAAAATTGGATTTTAATTCGGGCAAACGAATTAATTTAGAATTAATTCGTAAGCGACTTTAATATTTAATTATGTCGCAACAAAAAATTCGTTAATTCGGAATTAAACGAACCCAAGCCTAAGCGAAGTTGCGCGTTGAGATTGTTCGACTTAAATTCGGAATTTACAAATGGTGGGACCCACTTGACTTACATCACTAATTTGACTAGTGATAGAAGTAGTTGATAATTGAGTGTAAATCTTGCATTGCTTGTTTTTCACTCAACAAAAGCTCAACACAATTTGTAATATTTTATTCATTTGGAATGACATATACCAAATTTGATTTGGTAAATGGTATTAGGTTTTTAGAAAATCAAATACACAAAAAAAAAACTCTCTCTCTCCCTCCCTTCAATTGCCGAGAACATCTTCCTCTCCCATTGAAGTTTTGTTTCAAAATTTCAAGTGAGCTAACACTTCAAGGAGTCATTCAAGGTGTTAGGAAACTAATCCCTTGAGTTTGGAACACAATTTGGAAGCTTGGAGCTCAACTTTTCAAAAGTTTTGAACTACATCCATCAAGCCAATCAATGTAAGTTTAATTCCACATTCTTATTTTGATTATTCACTCATAATTTCATGTTAGAAGATCCTTGGCATCTTCTAGGAACCCAACAATAGTATCAGAGCCTTTTCTAAGCATGAAATGACTTTAGGGTTTATATACTTTAATTTGGGGTTTTTATGTTTTGAGCATGATTTCTTCAAATTAATTGTTTGGATGAGCTTGGATGATGAAGAATTAGATTTATGCATATTAAAATTTGAGAAAAATTGATTGGATAAATTTTCCCTAATTTCCTATGTTTGGCCGAAACTTGACCCTAATTTTATCATGGTGATTTTTTGATTTTAGACCATTGGATGTGTTTAATGAATGATGAGTATATTGATTGTTGATTTAATTAGATTGAAATCAAAATTGGATATAAATTGTGCCATATTGCCGTGAGTTAAGAAGCATGAAATTGATTGATTTTGCTTCAATTTGTGTTGGACATAAGTTGATTAATTTAAGCATGATTAATTAGTTTAATTAGTGTTTTGGAAATATTGGTTTAACTAATTAATTATGACTAATACACTTTAATTAAAATTAATGTGAAATTTGGAATTTTGTATTAATTAAAATTAGTCTTTAATTTTGAATTGGGCTAATATTGTTGTATTTGGGCTTAATGGGCTTGGTTGGACCAAGTTGGTTTAGGACAATTAGATTGGATCCAAAATGGGCCTAAAATCATTCCATAAAATCCAAATATAATAATTGGGCCTTTAAATATTTAATTGGGCCTAATGGGCCAAAATTGATTTTTGGCAAATAGGGTGATTCCTAAATTGGGCCTTGGCATTTGGGTTTGATCCATATTGGCCAAAGCTCATGCCTTAAGAATTAATTAAAAGCCCATTGGACTTTAATTAAATTGACATTGGATGTTAATTAGGCCTTTGAGACCCATTAAGATTGGATTTAGAATCTAAGTCTAAAAGGCACACAAATAAGTGTAATTATTTAATTTGGAGTTAAATTAGAATTAATATTGAATGCAAATTAAATTGGATTTAAAATTGTAGTTCAATATAATTCAAGAATACGTAATTTGAGTACTTATTCTTAAAACGAGTTGGACTCGCGCAAATCAGATCGTTGTTTGAATATTGGATGGTCATTAATTCAAAGATTAATTAATTGGATTAGATTGATTGAATAACATGCTTTGTGTGAATATATGGATGTAATGTATGAATAATGTATATCAGATGGATATTAGAAGGGTGAGGGCAATTTTGAAAATTGTTGTAATAAATTTAGAATTTATTAAATTGGACCTGCGTGTCCAGCCTTTTATCTATTGACTCTTTGTATTTCTCTTCTCACCAATTCCCCTCAATGTTAATGAGGTTTCTTTATTGTATTATGTAATTGGGTAGAAGTTAGAATATTGCTAGCCGGGGAGAGGAAAGTGAGAGATTTTTTCTATGAACAATTTGTTAAATATCCATCCGCATATCATTATTATTTATTTCGCGCCTTATTATGCTTTTAGAATGCTTGCTTAAGGGTGTATGATGAGACCTAATCAAAGATAATACATTGGTTGCCAAAAAACCCTCAATCAATATTAAGCATTTTCCTTCCATTGAGTGGTTCTCTCTCAAGATCCAAGATTGGCATTGGTTTGTTGGCCAAAGTCAAGATCAATGTCCATCGCAGATGTGTTTGAACCACGAAAGCTTTGTTCCATATCGCATGTCTTGGGCAAGTTGTGACTTGTTGGCCAAAGTCAAGGTCATTTCTTGTTCATCGACATGGATTACGAAGCTTTCCCACTGTCAATGGGTCCCGCTTAACTGGAATCATTAAGCTTGTTGAGCCAAAGCCAAGGCTTAGTTGATTCAGAGGAAAAGGTTAGGAAATATATTGGATATATTGACATATATATTGCATATATTTTTCGGACTTGGAGGTCCACCTACTGGATCTAGGAATTGGATGGGATCCAATTGATCTTAGAGATCTACCTAGTTAAATATCATACAGCTTGGCCAAAGTCAAGGTTGTGTGTTATTTAACGGGGATCCTAGCCCACTAGGAAACTAGGTTTCCCGAGTACTCAACAGAGGGTTAGAGGCTCGCCGAAAATTAGTGGGAGGCCAGTATTGAATTTGTAATTTCGTTCAAATACTTGCCAAATACACGCTTTCAAACTATTTTCGTCATTTTATACATTTATATTAGTTGAACTAATATTTTATTATTTTATTTATAACAGTTGGACTGTACCCAAAATCGTTAATTGAATAGTTAGACTATTGCAATTTAGATGGCTGGAAAGGTCAATGTTAGGGACATTATCATGGGCGAAAATGTCTTTAATGGTGCGAACTTTCCTGATTGGGATATGAACCTCAGGATTGTCCTGGGGGCTGAGAGATTGCTCTATACGATAGAGAGACCTCTTGGGCCTAAGCCCGAAATTGAGCAGCTGCTTGAGCTTGAGCTTTGGAAGACTCACAGTGATGATAACTCAACTGCTCAATCCGTCATGTTTGCTGCAATGACCCCACAATTTCGTCGTCAAAATAAGGGATTGGATCCTTACGAAATGATGTTGAAATTGAGGGACCTTCACTGATCTAAACTTAGATCGCAGAGGTATGAATTGCAGAAGAAGCTCATTCGCTCTCGCATGTCAGATGGTACATCTTTTGAGCACCATGTATCACATATGATTGCTGACATCGAACAGCTGGGACAGCTAGACATATTCTTCGAGGCTGAGACTTCTATAGATTTGATCTTACAGTCTCTTCTTGACAGTTGGAGCGGGTTCATCATGAACTATAATATGATGAACCAAGAAAATACTCTTGGAGAGTTGATGGCAATGCTGAAAGAGGCAGAAAAGAGCTTTTAAATGGAAAGAAACGCGAGGCGCACTTCGCTTCGACATCTCGGAATGCCAAGGCTTGGCCGAAGGCTTCTAGAGGTGTGAAGAGAAGAAGAAGAGAAAGGGAAAAGCCAAATCATCAAAGTCTTCTGGGAAGGAAAATGACAAATCCCAAGATGTTTGCCTGCAGTGTGGCAAACGGGGTCACTGGAAGCGTGACTGTCGTGAGTACAAGGCGCACATGAAGGAAGTGAAGGCGGGTAAGGCTCCGGCTTCAGGTATGTTTGTTATTGAAATAAACATGTCTACTTCTAGTTTTAAAAATTGGATTTTTGATTTTGGTTGTGGTACTCATATATGTACTGATGTGCAGGATCTGCAGATTAGCAGAAGACTGGCTTCAGAAGAGATCGACCTCCGAGTTGGAAATGGGACTAGAGTCGCCGTTTTGGCTGTTGGGACCTACATTTTGGAACTGCCTTCGGGGCATGTACTTAATTTATCAAACTGCTATTATGTACCTAGTTTGACTAGAAACATTATATCTGTATCTTGTTTAACCCAATGTGGGTATACTTTTGTATTCAGAAACACATGGTGTTTTGTTTATAAAAATGATTTTGAGATATGCAGTGCTGATGTTAATAATGGTCTTTATATTTTGAATTTAAATCAATCTCAAACATATAACATAACAAACAAAAGGCTTAAATTAAGTAACAAAGATGAAACTTATATGTGGCATTGTCGTCTGGGGCATATTAACAAGACTCGTATATCCACACTTTCGAATAGTGGATACTTGGACATATTTGATCCAAATTCATATGACGTCTGCGAATCTTGTTTATTAGGCAAAATTCCTAAAACACCTTTTAGTTGTAAAAGTGCACGTGCCACCGAACTGTGAGCCCTCGTTCATAGTGACGTATGTGGGCCCATGTCTAGCCAGGCTAGATGTGGATATGAATACTTCGTAACCTTTACGGATGATGCATCACGTTATGGTTATGTGTATCTTATGAGACACAAGTCGAAAACCTTTGAGATATTCAAAGAGTTTCGACACGAAGTAGAAAAACAGACCGGCAAAAGTATTAAAACATTACGGTCGGACCGTGGTTGAGAATACTTGAGCAATGAGTTTCTTGATTACTTGAAAGAGTATGGTATTCTTTCACATTGGACTCCTCCTGGAACACCTCAATTAAACGGTGTGTCCGAACGGAGAAATCGAATTTTGTTGGACATGATAAGGTCTATGATGAGTCACACTGAGCTACCAATTTCCTTCTGGGGATATGCATTGAACATTGCAATACTTATTTTGAATAAGGTTCCGTAAAAGTCTGTTCAACAGACTCCATATGAAATATGGACATGAAAGAAATCGAGTTTCTCATTCCTGAAGATTTGAGGATGCTGGGCATACGTTAAACGTTTGGATGGTACCAAACTAGAACCCAAATCGGATAAGTGCCTATTTGTAGGTTATCCTAGGGAAACCAAAGGATATTACTTCTACAACCCACAAGAGAAGAAGGTATTTGTTGCTCTACATGCAGTTTTCATCGAAAAGGAATTCCTAAATGCAGTGGTAAGTGAGAGGAAAGTAGAACTCGATGAAAATCAGAGTGATACTGTTCCTGGCACCGACTCCCAAACGGAACACGAACAGTTCATCAGGGATGAGACTGTACCACAATCTTCTAATACACAAGAACCGCGTAGGTCAGAGAGAGTCAGAAAACAACCTGAGAGGTATGGGTTTCTGATCTCACCTAATGTGGATATTAATCTTATTGAGGAAAATGAGTCGGCTACGTATGAAAAAATGATACAAGGTATCGACTCCGCTTTATGGCAAGATGCCATGAAGTCCGAAATGGATTCCATGTACACCAACCAAGTTTGGACACTGGTTGATGCACCAGAAGGCGTAAAGCCTATTGGTTGCAAATGGGTCTTCAAGAAGAAGACTGACATGGATGGCAACATACAAACGTACAAAGCTAGGCTTGTAGCGAAAGGGTATCGTCAACGACATGGTGTCGATTATGAAGAAACTTTTTCACCTGTTGCCATGATTAAATCCATTCGAATAATGCTTGCTATTGCTGCATATTTCGATTATGAAATATGGCAGATGGACGTCAAAATCGCTTTCTTTAACGGAAACCTTCTGGAGGATGTTTATATGCAACAGCTTGACGATTTTTTCGTACCACAACATGCAAACAAGGTTTGCAAGTTAAATAGATCCATTTATGGATTGAAGCATACATCGCGTTCTTGGAACCAACATTTTGATGAGATCATAAAAGAATATGATTGCATTCAAAATGAAGATGATCTTTGTGTCTATAAGAAGGTTAGTGGGAGCGCACTGACATTCATTGTCCTTTACGTAGATGATGTATTGCTTATTGGCAATGACATTCCCATGCTACAATCGGTGAAAGCTTGACTTTCATTAAAATTCTCTATGAAAGATCTGGGAGAAGCAACTTTTATTTTGGGAATAAGGATCTACCGGGATAGATATAGAAAGATGCTTGGACTCTCTCATAGCTCGTACATTGAAAAAGTGTTGAAGAGATTCAACATGGATCAGTCTAAGAGGGGACTGTTGTCAGTGTCATATGGCGTCTCTCTATCTAAGGACATGTGTCATAAAACTCAAGATGAGAGAAACAACATGAGTCGGATCTCGTTCGCTTCTGCAGTCGGATCGATCATGTATGCCATGATATGTACGCGACCTGATGTCTCGTATGCTTTAAGCATGTGTAGTCGCTATCAGGCCGATCCAAGTGATGGTCACTGGGTTACGGTTAAGAATATCATTAAGTATCTTAGACGAACTAAGGATGCTTTCTTAGTCTATGGAGATGGAGAACTTGAGGTAATTGGGTTTCTTGATGTATGTTTCCAAACCGATAAAGACGACTGTAAGTCGTAATCCAGATACATATTTTGTTTGAACAACGGAGCAGTGAGCTGGAAATCTTCCAAACAAGAGACCGTTGCCGATTCAACAACAGAAGCGGAATATATCGCTGCAATTGAGGCAGCAAAAGAGGCAGTTTGGATTCGTAAATTCCTAATTGGATTAGGATTAGTTCCGTTAGCAGCTGAGCTCGTTCCTTTGTATTATGACAATAACGGGGCTATAACGCAGGCTAAGGAACCGCGGTCTCATCAACGATCCAAGCATCTACTTCGACGTTTCCATCTGATTCGTGATATCATACATCGTGGCGATGTGAAGATCGCATCAGATGACAACATTGCAGATTCGCTGACAAAGGCTATTTCTCAGCAAAAGTTTGAGCGACATGTACATAGTTCAGGTGTTAGATACTTGAGTGATTGGCTATAGGCCAAGTGGGAGATTGTTGGACAATTATGACCCATAGCATCACTATTTGTAAAAGACATTGTGGTTTTTGTACAAATTAACTATGTGACAATCGTAAATTATTATTTTATCATTTTGTAATTTGATTACTTGAATATATAAATGATAAAAGTCCTTAGATTAGTTCCAGATTAATAAGATATGAGACATTATCAATCCACGAAAGGTTTAATCATTAAATATCCCTAGTCGTAGTATTATCGAGACTGGACATCGATAATGCGGAATAGACTAGTATTACACTTGTGCGCGTTATGGAAGCGTAACGGCATAATATCCCTGTTCGTTGGGTATGGACTGATCCTCAGGATATCCTGTGTGTGTCAAGATAGAATCCGTCAGATCTGTGTACAGAGCATATGTGTTCAATATAGGATTAGCAATATGTTAAATCAATGGGCCCGTGGTACATCGTAGAAGTGAGTTCTAAGTGTTATTAACATATTGCTAATAGAAACGTCGACGAGATTATACCTATATAGATTTTACGTTTATTTCTATATCTCTGGGATAAATCAGAATACATGTGACGGAGGGATTATACGTGTGCAATGACCTCGAAATGTATGGTTCAGTGAGTTTATCCATGTTCGTCATAATTTACGGGTGGCTAAATTATGGACACAAAATTGGATTTTTTGATAGATATGCCTGAACCTACAAAGTCTCACTAATGAAATATACTCGTAAAGAACTAGGGAAACTTTTATGAATAATATTGATTGTTTATAAATCATTTAACGGTTAAACGAAAGATACATACAAATGGACATTTTGGTCATTTTCTAATTAATGTGTATTTGTATTTAATATATGATTTTATTTAATATACATTAATTAAATGTCAAATTATGATATTTGACATATATCATTAATATATGTATTTGGAATATTTAAAGTAAATATAATACATATATTTGAGATATTTTAATTTAATTAATTAATTAATTAATTATTAAATGATTAATATAATTAAAATATAAATATCTACCATTATGATAAAGTTAGGAAATGATTAAGTAGTGTAAATTGTTGACTTTACATTAAAGAAAAAGGTAGTCAAATGCTATTTGACTTCTATGATATTTGTTTAATAATGATTAAAATGTAAAATATTTATTTTATTTTCTAGGCCAAATTCGGCCAGCCCTATCAATATATAAGTGTTATGTTTTTCATTTGCTTGACTTTTGCTAAGCCTCTAAAGGAGGCGTATTAACAAAAAAGAAGTTTTTCTTAACTTTCTCCAACTAGAAAAATGTTTCTATGGTTCTTGGCTACAACGTGTGATGTTTGGTTATTTCTCTACTCTTTTAGTTTTGTAATAAATTGGTTGGAAGTATGAATGAAAGATGTATACATGTATGTTTATTAAAGTATGTTTATAAATGGTGTATAAGCACACTTTTGATCATTTGATGAGTTGGTTGCCATTTTAGAGTTGTTAGGCCACTCATTGATAACCTAGAATTATTCTTGAATTGTTTCAAAGTGGTGAGACTTATTTGGTGTTGTAGAGATTAGATTAAAGTGTTAGATTTGGTTAATTTGGTTAATTGGATTAATTTGAGAAATTAAGGTTTATACCTCCACCAAAATTGAGGATTTTCATATATGTGTTGTATAATGATGTATATAAGATGTACAAATGATTTGGTGTTAGGAATTCATCTAAACTTGTTTTGAACAAATTTGGACCAAAATGTAAAAAGTTGAAAATTTGGGAGCATTCGGCAATTGCAAGAATTTTTGGGATTTGTGTTGTGAGTGATATTTTGATGTATATGATATGTATAAATCATTTTGGTAGTGATTTGAAATCATTTAAATTTGTATTTGACAAATTATGACTAAAATGATCAAAATACAAACTATTGGGGTCTCACAGCAAATAAAGAAAAATCTGATTTTTTTGGTAAAAAATTCAGTTTTTAAGTATTTAGTAATTAAAATAAATAAGTTTATTTTAATTGCTCGAGAAAAATTATTGAAATCGAAAAAATTTATTTTTCACGTTCCGCTGCGTTTATCCATAAAATCTCATACAAAATGGTATCAAAGTGAGTCTGATTCTGAACACATGATATGATTATGCCTTTAAATTTAATGTTTAACCTAATCTTTACTTTATGCATGCATGTGTTTATCTAATTTGATTAAATAAAGTGAATAACGTCTTTTGCGGAAAATCCCTATTTGAAATAAGGTTTTATAATTAATATATTTTTGATGCGTATTTCTAGGTCCGTCTTATCAATACAGATTATCAAAAAATATTATACGACTATATCCGAGAACGTGCCAAAGTTGGGAAGATATAGCTGGTAGGAATTTATCTGTACCAGATATATTTATGATATTAGGTAAATTCAAGCGAAAGCGGAATCCTGAACGTGCCAAAGCTGTCAGGGTTACACAAGTATCTTGAATTTATCATTGACAAGTTTAACCTTAATACGCCTCCTTGTGAACATGCCAAATCTGTCACAACGAGAAACGATCAGGATCGGAACTCAAGAGTCATTGATGAGTGATTGACAATGAGTTGTCTACTTAATGAATATACGTAAGCGATAACATGCCAAAGCTGTGTGCTAAAATATATTCATGGGGTCCACTTTTCACTGTTGTATTTAATTTGATTATTTCTTGTTATGTATTCTGTTTGAGGATGACTGTTTTGCATGAAATAGTGGGAGAGGCATTTATAGATTAAAAATTCATGATCTATTTAATTTTTTTGATATTATATGAAACTGTTTTGTCTGCTAACCGTTTATCCGCTATTTGTGTGATAGATTTGCGATGACGACTTCTTCGAACAACCCTTTTGCTCGTATGTTGGATATGAATAAACTTAAAGGCTCTGGAAACTTTACTGATTGAGATATGAATTTGAGGATAGTCTTAGGATCCGAGAAGCTGGGATAAGCATTGGAGGGTCCATTACCTAATGCTATATCTGAAGATGCATCACCAGAAGATAATGAGACTTTCTAGAAATGGAAAGATGATGATTTAAGGGTTAAATCATATATTCTCATTTCTCTAGCTTCTGAATTGAAGAGGAAATATTTTGAGATGCATGATGCATATAGCATGATGACACAACTCCGTGAATCGTTCATGAACCAAGAACATGTATTGGTTCACAGAGTAGCAATGGAACTGTTCCATTCTAAACTTGACGAGGGACAGGTTGTGAGCACATATGTGCTTCATTTGATCGATTTGATCGAGCAATTGATGCGCAATGATTTCCCTCTCAATGATACTCTGGGACGGAGTGTCATTCTTGGTTCACTCTCGGCGTCATATTTCCAGTTTGTTATGTACTTCAACATGAATGAGATTCACTGTACTTACCGTGAGTTGCATAAGATGCTTCTCACAGCGAAGGAGAATTTGAAGAAGTGAGTGCCGACTTGCCTTCTGAAACCCACTTCATTTTTCACTTCATCCAACTCTAAGTCGAAGAGGAAGAAGACAAATGGAAGGAAGAAGAAAAGTTTCAATGTTCCTCTACAGGCTAAGGTAGCAAAGCCCAAGAGAGCTTCTGAATATAAGTGTCATCACTACTAGAATGTCGGGCACTAGAAGAGGAACTGTCCTGACTACCTTGCCCAGATCAGAATGGAAAGAGTATCGACATAAGGTAATTTTATTTTTCCCCGTTATTGATATCTCATTAGCTTGTGAAGCCGTCACATGTAGTTGGATTTTAGATTCTGCTTGTCCTGTTCACATTTGCAATTCGTTGCAGGTGCTGAAGGAAAGTAGATGGCTGGAATCTGGAGAGATACAGTTGCGGTTCTGGAGTGGTGGCTCTCTGGATGCGATTGCAGTGGGCTTATGCGAGATTCCCTTACCCAATGGGAGACTCTTGCTACATGACTGCTATGTTGTATCGAGATGCATAACAAATATTATATCTTTTTTTTTATTAAATACAGAGGGATATCGTGTAAGTATTAAAAACTGGTCCTTGTATTTATATGATAGAAATAATATTCAGATATTTGTTTGTCCAAATGAGCATGGTCATTACATTTTGCACACTTCTCGAGATATCTTGAATACTAGAATTAATAAACGTAAATTATCTGATATAAATAATATTGAACTTTGGCATATGAGGTTAGGTCATATAGGCGTGAAACGCCTAACCCAGTTGCTTAGGAATGGTTTGATTCCAGATCTCACTATTGAACCTTATCCAACCTGTGAATCTTGTATTCGGGATAAAATGGCCAAAGCCCCATTTTTGGGTGTTGGACACCGAGCCACTGACTTATTGAAGCTCGTACATTCTGATGTATGTGGTCATATGAGCCAGACTACTCACAATGATTTTTTTATACTTTATTACCTTTACCAATGATGTATCATGGTACAGTTATGTTTATCTGATGAGACCTAAATCCCTTTGAAAAATTCAAAGAATTCCGAAACGAAGTAGAAAAACTAACTGGTAAATATATTAAATGCCTTCGATCAGATCGAGATGGTGAATATATGAGTGGATAGTACACTGATTATTTAAAAAAGAATGAGATTTTTGCTTAATATACTCCTTCTGGTACTCCATAACATAATGGAGTGTTAGTGAGGAGAAATCAGATATTATTGGATATGGTCCGATATATGTTGAGTTTTACAGATTTACCCTATTACTTATGGGGTTATGCTCTTTTAACTGCCACTCATCGTTTGAATAAGTTCTTTCTAAAGCTGTTCTTACGACTCCGTATGAGAAATAAACCGGTAGGAAATCGAATCTTAATTATATTAAGGTTTGGGGTTGTCCTGCATATGTTAGGGTGGCTCAGCAGAATAAGTTTTTGCCTCGAGGCCAAAAGTTTAGGCTTGTTTGATATCCTTCAAATACGAAAGGATATTTATTCTATAATATCGAGCATCGAAATATGTTTGCAACTCGCTTCAGAAAGTTTCTAGATATAGAATTTTTGACTGAAGGAGGTAATCATAGACATGTTGAACTTGATGAAGTACAACCTGAGACCAACGAACCAACGGAGGAACCTGAAGTTCAAGAATATGAAGAACCTTCATTACCCACACTCCGTAGGTCCGAAAGGGTATCTAGACCTCCTGAACGCTTGTATTTGATATAAGAAATGAGTCTTGATGTCCTCTTAGTTGAAGAGACTGACCCTTTTACCAATAGAGAAACGATGTTGGACATCGACTCCGTGAAGTGGCAAGAGGCCATGAAATCAAAGTTAGACTCTATGCATCTGAATCAAGTTTGGGACTTGGTTCACTGAAGGAATTGTTCCTATCGGTTGTAAATGGGTTTACAAGAGGAAGCGCATGCTTGACAGAAATGTTCAAACTTTTAAGGCCCGACTGGTAGCTAAAGGTTATACGCAGCGACCTGGTATCGACTACGATGAATATTTTTTGCTAGTAGTGATGTTAAAGTCTATTAGGATTTTATTGTCTATTGTCGCTTACAATGATTACGAGATTTGGTAGATGGATGTCAAAACGGCTTTTCTAAATGGATTTCTTGATGAAGAAATCTATGGAACAACCAGAGGATTTTGTATCCAGCGAAAACTCGAGCATGGTATGTAAGCTTAAGAAGTCCATTTATGGACTTAAACAAGCTTCACAAAGTTGGAATCTTTGATTCGACGAGATAATTAAATTGTCTGGTTTTCTCAAGAATTCAGAAGAATCCTGTGTGTATAAGAAAACCAGTGGGAGTATGATGGTATTTTTAGTTCTCTATGTTGATGACATCATGATAATTGGAAATGATATCGGGATGATGCAACGCGTCAAAGCTTACCTCTGTAAGAATTTCTTCATGAGGGACCTTGGTGAAGCTTCTTATGTCTTAGGCATAAAACTCTATAGAGATAGAGAGGGGAAGCTTATTGGGTTATCTCAATCAACGTACATAGATAAGATCTTATAACGGTATAATTTTACTAACTGTAAGACAAAAAATATACCGTTCAGACATGGCCTACATCTTTTGAAGAAGATGTGCCCACAAATAGAAGATGAGAAGATTAGAATGTCTAATCAGCCTTATGTTTTGTGTTTGGACAGCATCATGTATGTCATGTTATGTATTAGGCTTGATATTAGCTTCGAAGTTAGTGTGACCAGCAGATATCAGTCCAATCCAGGTAATGACCATTTGATGGCCATTAAATATATCCTAAAGTATCATAAATGTACTAAAGATAAGTTTCTGATTTAACTGCAGGTTAATGGGTATATAGATTCAGATTTCCAATCAGATCCTGATGATAGAAAGTCTACATCAGGATTCATGTTTACCCTTACTAGAGGTGTAGTTTGTTGGAAAAGTTTGAAACAAGGGTCCACAGCTGATTCCACCACATATGCGAAATATATTGCAGCTTCTGAAGCTGCAAAAGAAGTTGTTTGGGTTAAGAGCTTTATCACATAGTTGGGAGTAGTCCCAAGTATCTAGAATCTGATTCTGATATGCTGTGATAATAATGAAGTCATTGCGCAAGCAAAGGAACTGAGGGCGCATCAGAAGTCGAAACATGTGGAACAGAATTACCACATCATTCGAGAGATTGTGTCGTGATGAGTGATAAATGTATCACTATTTCCCACTCATTTAACTTAATGTTTTGTATAGTTTCTTGAGTTTTGTGAATATTTTGATGTGTGTTTGTGTTATTTTGTAGATAAATAAAGTTTCAGGACATTCTGGAGGTGATTTGAAGCAAAACTGTGAAATTTGGTGAAATTTGGCAAAAAGAGTATTTTGGTAATTTTGGACGTCCCGACACAAATTTTGGTAATTTTGGACATCCCGACACCGAAATAAAGTTTCAAGATATTCTGGAGGTGATTTGGAGCAAAATTGTGAAATTTGGCGAAAAGGGTATTTTGGTAATTTTGGGCATCCCGACACCGAGGGTATTTTAGTAATTTAACCACCATGCCACGTGTCAAAGATTCAACGAGCCGTCATTTTTAGCACACCATGCCACGTGTCGAAAATTCAGCGATCCAAAAAAAATAATAATAAAAAAATAAAAATCAGAAAATAATAAAATAATAAAAATCAGAAAAATAATAATAAAAAATTAGATTTTTTTGCCTATAAATAGATTTCGAATTTTTAGTTTCAAATGTACCTCTTCCTCTGAAATCCTTATAAATAAATTGAGAGTTCTTCATATTTTCTTCTTTTATTCAGTTTTATTTACGCTTTGTAGTAGTAATTCTATCCATCCATGAGGGGGTAACGTCTCTATGCTGAGGTAATAAGGTAATTCTTTTACTTTTGCTATTTAGATTAATCTCCCTTAAAATATGATATATAAACTATTTAAAATCTGAATTAATAAAAAGATACCGCCATTCTAGGTCGGTTGGTTATTCAATTTAAACTGGTTAAACCTGAATTAATGAGGATACCGCCATTCTAGGTCGGTTGGTTTAAATTTATATTTCTGTTCCGCCTTATGGCTGGTATATTTGAATTTGACTTAATCAGGATACCGCCATTCTGGACGGTTGGTTTAAAATATCACAAGTTAATATATTATTATTTTATGGGAGATATCTAAATAGTATATAGTAGAAGTTATTTCCTTTTACCTTAGCATTTCATTTATTTATTTTAATTACTTTCTGCAATTTCATTTTCTGTCTTTTAAGTTTATATCAGTTTTAATTATGTATAGTAACTAATTAAATATCTAGGGTTGTGATAAAATCTAATATAATCGGTTTTATAAGGGTTAGATTATAGTTTGAGTAATTTAAAAGAGTTATTTATTGAGTCATAATCTTAATGCCTTTTTATTAATTGGCCATTAATAAAATTGATTTAGATAAACTTAAAATGAACTAGACATGGATTTTAAGTTTAAGACCTTAGTCTCAACAACCCACGATCTTCTTTAAGGATAGATAAACCTTTAATAGATTTCCTTACAGGATAGGAATATACTTGTTGGGCGGGGGTAGTCATAATTGGAACTCAATCTTAATGAATCTAGGTAATTTAATGACATAGACATATGGTTCAATGGGATTATACTAGGTATTTGTAAATGATCATTCGGAAGAGGCTTTTACATAATTTAGTGTTCCAGATTAATAATTCAATAATTTACCCAACTATGATTTAACTACTTCATCTTTTAATTGATATTAGAAAGATTCACAACCTAGATCTTCAAGTCTTTTTATTTCCTTAGTATTTTCTTTATCTTTTGTCTTTTTATTTATTTAGTAAATCTACAAATCAATCATTTCAAGCATCAATTCCCTTCTCCCTATAATTAGATTTTGTAAATAAATAGTATCAACAATTAATAACAACAGTAGGAATTAAGTCCTCGTGGGATCGATATTTTTATACTACTTGAACGATACGTGCGCTTGCGTTATACGTGTGTGTTTAAGCCGGTCATGTATGTCGCAAGGGGACATTGTCGTATGTAAGGTCCCGAGTGAAGTTAATATAGCATACCCGCTTACCAAGGCCATTCTTCTGAAGTTATTTGATAAACATGTGAAGTTGATGGGTATGAGATACAATCGATATTGGCACTAGAGCAAGTGGGAGAATTTGTTAGGGTTGGTGCTCGGAGCTCCAATTTTCTTATGTATTTCCCAGTAAATACTTATGTAAATATTTTATTATGAATAAAATAAACAGTTTCTATTATATAACATCTCTTTATATATGGTAAAGACATGATTGACCTTGGAATGATTAGTTATGATACAGTTGCAAATGCGTCACAACTGACATTGAGTTGTATCATAACAGTATCATTTCTTTAACAGTTCCTGATCAAGGTTTACATTACTTGATCAGTAAGTAAATCCGTTGAGACCGGTACATGTCGTATATTAGAATCTTGGATTCCAATGGTAGATTCTCAATTAACCATGAGTCTTGGAGACTCGTATAGACATGTAGGTGTTTATATCGGATAAACACTGAATGACTCACCAAATATTCTTAATGGATGTGACAACACCGTCAATAAGAATCTTCTCGGGTTGAGTAGCATAGTGATTCTTTGACTTGAGATACCACTGTGGATTTATGAGATATCCTCCACACTTTTATGGCAGTTACATCACTGACCTCTTAAGGTCAGACCTCCACATGTTCGTTGGGTGTGGACTGATCCTCATGATATCCTATGTGTATCAAATTGAATCTGATAGCTTTGTGTACAGAGCATATGTATTCAATATGGAATTAACAATCTGTTAAATCCATGGGCCCGTGGTACACTGTAGAAGTGAGTTCTAAGTGTTATTAAGAGATTGCTAATAGAAACGTCGATGTGATTATATCTATAGATATTTGACATTTATATCTATATCTCTGGAATAATGCGGATATCTGTGACAGATGGATTATACGTGTGCAATGACCTCGACCTCTATGATTCATAGTTTATATCCGTGTTTGTCCTAAAGTTAACGGTGGGTAGATCATGGACACAAAATTGGATTTCGTGACGATAGGCCTGAACTAGAGAGTCTCACTAATGAAATATACTCATAGAGCACTGGGAACTTTTATGAATAATATGATTGTATAAATCGTTTAACAGTTAAAGCG
This sequence comes from Zanthoxylum bungeanum, assembly GCA_019454045.1. Lineage (NCBI taxonomy): Eukaryota > Viridiplantae > Streptophyta > Magnoliopsida > Sapindales > Rutaceae > Zanthoxylum > Zanthoxylum bungeanum. The sequence goes on along the minus strand of SKCR01052133.1, from coordinate 111,360 downwards.
AAGAATACTACAAATATACCTTTTGGTCCATTTCCTAATTAAAATGTGTATTTGTAATTTTATGTATGATTTTTAAATACACATTAATTAAATGTCAAATTAAAATGATATTTGACATATATCTTAATATATGTATTGAAATTTAAAGTAAATATATACATATATTTGAGATATTGTATTAATTAATAATTAGTTAATTTTTAATTGATTAATAATTAAAATATAAATATCTACCATTATGATTGATGAGTGATAAATGTATCACTATTTCCCACTCATTTAACTTGATATTTTGTATAGTTTCTTGAGTTTTGTGAATATTTTGATGTGTTTTGTGTTATTTTGCAGATAAATAAAGATTCAGGACATTTTGGAGGTGATTTGGAGCAAAACTGTGAAATTTGGTGAAATTTGGCAAAAAGGGTATTTTGGTCATTTTGGACGTCCCGACACAAATTTTGGTAATTTTGGGCATCCCGACACCAAAATAAAGTTTCAAGATATTCTGGAGGTGATTTGGAGCAAAATTGTGAAATTTGGCAAAAAGGGTATTTTGGTAATTTTGGGCGTCCCGACACCGAGGGTATTTTGGTAATTGCACCACCATGCCACATGTCGAAGATTCAACGAGCCGTCATTTTTAGCACACCATGACACGTGTCGAAAATTCAGCGATCCAAAAAAAATAATAATAAAATAATAAAATAATAAAATAATAAAGTAATAAAAATCAGAAAAATAATAATAAAAAATTAGATTTTTTTGCCTATAAATAGATTTCGAATTTTTAGTTTCAAATGTACCTCTTCCTCTGAAATCCTTATAAATAAATTGAGAGTTCTTCATATTTTCTTCTTTTATTCAGTTTTATTTACGCTTTGTAGTAGTAATTCTATCCATCTATGATGGGGTAACTTATCTATGCTGAGGTAATAAGGTAATACTTTTACTTTTACTATTTAGATTAATCTCCCTTAAAAATAATATATTTACTATTTAAAAAATGAATTAATCAGGATACCGCCAGATTGGTCGGTTGGTAATAAAATTCCTTTTCCGCCTTTATGGCTGGTTATTTTGGTTCCGCCTTTATGGCTGGTTACTTTGGTTCCGCCTTTATGGCTGGTTTACTTAAATTGACTTAATCAGGTTACCGCCTATATGGCTGGTTGGAAATAATCACAAGTTTATATATCATTTTATTGGGAGATATCTAAATAGTAAATAGTAGAAGTTGATTCCTTTTGCCTTAGCATTTCTTTTCGTTTCTTTGCAAATTACTACTTTACAAATACTTTTCAGCAATTTCTATTTATGTCTTTTAAGTTTTTATCAGTTTTAGTTATGTGTTGTAACTAAGTTAAATATCTAGGGTTGTGATAAAATCTAATATCACCAGTTTATAAAGGGTTAGATTACAGTATGGGTAATTAAAGAATTATTTGTTGAGTCATAATCTTAAAGCCTTTTTATTAACTGGCCATTAATAAAATTGATTAGTTAAACTTAAAATGAACTAGACATAGGGATTTTAAGTTTAAGACCTTATACTCAACAACCCACGATCTTCTTTAAGGATAGATAAACCTTTAATAGATTTCCTTACAGGATAGAAATATACCTGTTGGGCGGGGGTAATCAATAATTGGAATTCAATCTTAATGAATCTAGGTAATTTAATTGACATAGACATATGATTCAATTTGATTATTCTAGGTATTTGTAAATGACCATCGGAAGAGGCTTTTACATAATTTAGTATTCCAGATTAATAATTTAATATTTTACCCAACTATGATTTAACTACTTCATCTTTTAATTAATATTGGAAGAATTCACAACCCTAGATAGTCTTAATTCTCATTAATCTATTCTCAAATTTCTTTTACTTGTTTTAAATTTAGAATCATCGTCATTTTAATCAAACAATTTGTTAGATATCAGTAATCACTTAACCTCATAAAATTAATAGAATAGGTAATAAGTCCTCGTGGGATCGATATCTTTTTATACTACTTGAACGATACGTGCGCTTGCGTTTAACGTGTGTGATTACGCCGGTCAAGTTTTTGGCGCCGTTGCCGGGGACTTCTTTATCTTTTACTATTAGTTTAAAGGTTAGATACGTTACTTGTGTCTAATTTTTCCTTTTTACTTATTACTTTCGTTTTATTGTGTTTCAGGTTATCACAATCTTAATGAGACGAACCAGAAGCTTTGAACTACAACCGCTTGACCCAGAAATTGAAAGAACCATCAGACAATTGAGAAGAGAAAGGCGACAAGGCCAAGAAGCAATTATTAACATGGAACCTGAACCTTTGCAAGTTGCACCACCAATTCCTATTCGAGACAGAACAATTCCGGTGGTTGACAGACTCATTTCATGTATTGTACTTCCTCCCTTACCAGCAAATGCAGGTGACATCAAAACTTGCATTCAGATGATACAACAATCAGTACAGTTTGGGGGAATGCAACTGAAGATCCTAATGCCCACATCAGCAACTTCCTGGAAGTTTGCGGTACTTTCAATTACAACCGAGAAGCTGAAGAAGCAATGCGACTTCGTGTTTTTCCATACTCTTTGAAGGACAGAGGTAAAGCTTGGCTACATTCACTACCAGCTGGTTCCATCACCACTTGGAACGCTTTAGCCACTAAATTTCTTGCAAAGTACTTTCCACCAGCCAGAACTGGAAAGTTGAGGAATGACATCACATCCTTTGTACAACAAGAATCAGAAACTCTCTACGAAGCTTGGGAAAGGTACAAAGATTTGCTCAGGAAATGTCCTCACCATGAGATTCCAAAATGGCTTCAAGTCCAAACATTCTATAATGGACTTTCTGGAATTATGAGAACCACAATTGATGCTGCTGCCGGAGGAGCATTAATGGCAAAAGGAGAAGATCAAGCTTGGGACCTAATTGAAGAAATGGCCAACAACAATTCATTGTGGCCAACAGAAAGGAGCATGATTCAACGAATTGCTGGAATTTATGAGGTTGGAGCCAATTCAGCAGTCAGTACCAAACTGGATCAGATATGCAAATTTATGGAGACTCTTAACATTGGATCCACAAGTTCACCATATGGAGGAGCACCAGAATCAAATCAACATGAAGAAACGGTGAATTATGTCAACAATTTCAACAGACAGGGGAACAATCCATATTCCAACACCTACAACCCAGGGTGGAGGAATCATCCCAATTTTTCATGGAGCAACAATTCAGGCCAACAACAGAACTATCCACCACCTGGATTTCAGCAACATAACAAAGGCCAGGAGCAGACAAATGAACCAGGAATAGCAGAAGTGTTGGCTCAGTTAAAAAGTACGATGCTATGTTTCAAAGCCAATCTGCTTCCATCAAAGCACTAGAGAATCAAATTGGACAACTGGCCAATGCTCAGAGTTACAGACCGCCAGGTACCCTTCCCAGCAACACAGAACCAAATCCAAGGAACATGGGAAAGGAGCAGTGTAATGCCATCATGTTAAAAAGTGGTACTGAAATCAACAAAGATGTTGGAGCCAAAACGACAACTGAGGATGTTCCAAAAGAAACAGAGAAACAGATGGATGAAAAAGAAGCAAAGGAAAAAGAACAGATCACTCCACCTCCACCTTTTCCTCAACGCCTTCAGAAAAGTAAACTGGACAAGCATTTTGCTCGATTCTTGGAGGTTTTCAAAAAGCTGCACATCAACATCCCTTTTGCAGAAGCTTTGGAACAAATGCCCAGCTATACTAAATTCATGAAAGATATTCTTTCACGAAAACGGAGATTGGGAGATTATGAGACAGTAGCATTATCAGAAGAATGCAGCGCCATCATTCAGAGAAAACTTCCCCCAAAGTTGAAGGATCCTGGAAGTTTCACCCATTCCTTGCATCATAGGAGAACATAATTTTGGTAAGGCTTTATGTGATTTAGGTGCAAGTGTTAACTTAATGCCTTTTTCTATTTTCAGGAAACTGCAGATTGGAGAAGCAATGCCTACTTCAGTTTCACTACAACTTGCTGATCGAACGCTCGCATTTCCAAGAGGAGTTGTTGAGAATGTGTTAGTTAAAGTTGACAAATTCATTTTCCCAGCAGATTTTATTGTCCTTGATATGGAGGAAGACGCAGACGTGCCAATCATCCTCGGAAGACCATTCTTGGCTACAGGTCGAACCATTATTGATGTACAAAAAGGAGAATTAACCATGAGGGTACAGGACCAAGAAGTAACATTCAATGTTTTCAAGGCCATGAATTTACCAGACGATGAAAAGAAGGAGGAATGTTTCAGACTTGATGTGATACACAGTACCATTCAGAACTCCAATGCAATGCAAAGTTCTACTGACAAACTTAAAACATGTCAATTGCCTGTGGAGCCTGAAGATAAAGCGTCTTTTGTACTGAAAGAGCCAATTCTTGCACAACAAGCAACAGAAGAGAAAAAGATCCACCAGCTCAACGAATGGGAGGAATTTCACAAACAGCCTTTTGAGGATGCCAAATTATACAAAGAAAAGGCAAAGAAAAGACATGATGAGAAATTAGTGCGCATACAACTGGAACTAGGGCAGAAGGTACTGTTAAACAAATCAAGGGGGAAATTCTTCCCTTGGAAGCCAAAATCACGGTGGTCAGGTCCATTTGTGATCACCAAAGTTTTTCCAGATAGAGCCGTTGAGATACATGATCCTGACTTCAACAAAACTTTCAAAGTTAAGAACAGGCGTGTCAAACACTATTGGGGAGAACCGTTGGAGCGACAAAAAGAAAGTGTCACACTTTCAGATTCAGCATAACGTTCGAAAAGTCACGTCTAGCTGACGACCATTAAACTTAGCGCTAGCAGGGAGGCAACCCATGCAAATTTAGTATATATTGCAATTTGGTGTGATTTTATTTTGTGTGTTTAGTTTTTGCAGATAAAGAAATTTCAAAATGGAAGAAGCTCTCGCAAGTCTTCACAAGCAATTTCCTTCTCTCCCTCAAAAATCTCTGATGAAAGTTTACAAAGCTCGCTTGGAACGAATGAGACTACTAATGATCAAAGGTATTCCTACTGATATTTGTTGGGTAATCGAAGCACGTATCCGTCTAGCAGGTGAGTTTTCTGAGACTTGTAGTTCTTATTTACCTGGTTTTGGAAGAAGCACCTATGCAAAGAAACGTAGAGCTAAGCAAATAGGTGTTTGTTACAAATGTGCGCGTTGGAATTGCAATACTCGTTGTCGTTCTTTAGGAATGGTGTCTGATAATCGTGAAGATAAAATTAAATTCATTAGGGATGGCTTGAGTAAGGAGTCTTTAGATGATATTTCTTCGACTCTTGAGACGCATCCCAGTGGATATGTTCATATAGCCATTCACAAATTACACACACAATTCCAAAAAGAAAGACAACAATTAAGTCTAGGGAATCTGACTCAAAAAGACCCTGTTTGCCAATTTATAAGAAAATTGGATGGGAAGCTTGTTCCTGACGCATAGATGTCAATCAAGCCGTTACTTTTCTTGTACATATTATATCTCTTTGTCTTTTTCTAGTAATTGATTTGTTTTATTGTTTTCTCCGACAGGATCCAGATCTTGTTGACTATCACGATCTATTTTATTATTTTGCTACTAATCGTCCTTCGGAAGATACTTGTGCTATTATTTTATTCACCCTTTTCAGGTACTATAAATTCAACTCATCATTGCACTTTTGAAGACATCCATAGTAAAAAAAATAAAAATGAAGCCACTTCAAGAAGACGAATTGAAAACATTTGTGTGTTTTGCGGTAGTACTGTTGGTACTAAACCACAATACATAGAAGCAGCACAGGAATTGGGTCGAGTCTTAGCAGCAAGGAATATGCATTTAATATATGGCGGAGGCAATCTTGGACTAATGGGGATCGTTTCAAAGGCCGTACAAGAAGAAGGCAGTCATGTTTTGGGAATCATCCCAAAACCCTTGGCAGAGGCAAATCTTATTGGATCATCAAACGGAGAGGAACTGATCGTGCCAGGTATGTCTGAACGACTGGTTGAAATGATTAACCGTTCTGATGCTTTTATTGCTTTGCCAGGTGGCTTGGGTACATTGAGGAAATTTTTATAGTACTATCTTGGGCGAACCTGAACATACACCAGAAACCGCTTGGACTGCTCAACGTTGATGGATTTTATGATTTTTTTCTTTGTGTGTTTCTTGATGATGCTCGGAGAAATGGGTTCGTGACAAAACCAATGAAAGAACTCCTTTTTACTGCCAGAACTGCTCCAGATTTAATTGATCAACTCATTGCCTATGAACCACAAGTTGACCCTATCATTTCAAAGATAAAATGGTCTGATGATGATCGTGGTAAGAAGCGTCGAATTAATCTGGATCTTAACCTTTAAATTTCTTGTAGAGTTTCAGCTAACCAGGTATTATCTTCTTAATTCTCCTTTTATCTTGATTTTTAGTTTTTTGTTTTAGTCCAAATTTTTCGAAAAATACAAAAAAAAAAAATTAAAAAATTAATAAAAACAAAGGGCATATTTAAAGCTAGGTGATGGTTTGGTGTCTTCCTTCACTCACTACCTTTTTATAAGGAAAAGATGTGGAGGCACCTAGATAATCATTCACTTGTAGCGTGTTGTGACAGACTAGTTTGGAGGACTCGTTGTTTATTCCTGACAACAAGCGATAAGAGCCTAAGGGGCTAGGGTACTTAAGTGAGCCTCGCTCCACCTTCCCTCTGGGGAATCTACAACGGGAAGTCCATTCGACAGTTAGTCACACACCATAAATTCGTTGGCACGTACCATAAGGTATAAAAAAGGTGCGTTCACTTGGTCGCTTGAACCCTTGAGTGGGGAGTCCTAGTTGTGAACAATCCTTTGTCAGCGAGAGCCTTTTTAAAAAAAAAACATGTAAATTATAGTTTTATGACTAGTAGAAATATTGTTGTTATGTTGACTAAAAATGAAATTGGTAAGAAATAGCTGTGTAAGGAATTTCCACTCCTGAGACGTATTTCAAACCTAATTCAAAACAAGTTAATTTTTGTTTATTCACTTTTGAATTATTTAATCTGTAAATTCTCCATTAAACTGACTAAAATGAATCTTCATATACTTAGTTAGCAGATATTATCAACATACATGGTAACATACAGACATGAGCTAAAATTGAAAAGTTTGTAATATCCAGTACTCTAGTTCATTTGGAGGAAACATCTAAAAAAATAGTGATGGAATAAAAAAAAAAAAAAAAAAAAAAAAAACATATGAGATCCGAGTTATTAAGTCTGTAAGGGTATTTTAATACCTAGTGCCCTAAAACCAACTGGTTTGGGAGTCATTGGCCCAAAGCTCGTTACATGGATCAAAAATGATGAAAAATTTATATATATGTATATATATCTGAAGTCTGAGTAATTAAGTCCTTAGAGGTGTCTTAACACCTGATGCCCTAAAGCCAACTGGTTTGGGAGTCACCGACCTAAAGCTCGCTACATAGATGGAAGATATTGTATATAAATAAAAAATAGAAAAAAAAATCAAAAAAAAAATCAGAAAAATCAGAAAATTTATTCCATTACTATAAAAAGATGTGAATTCTGATTAAACTTTAGAACAAAAATATTACTCTCTTATCAACTGCACTTATGACCGTTGTGGGCAAAAATGAGTTGTTTAATATTTTGTTGGCTGTGTATATGAAGAATGGTAAAAATAATCGGAGAATTTACTTATTCAGTAATTTAGAATGAAACAAAACATCTAGTAACTTGGATTAGAAATTTCACCTGATTAGTCACTAACATCTTTATTCTCTTTCCGCTTGTCTTTTTGCTTTTGTGTGCATTAGTTTCACTACCTTTTTACTTTTATAAAATGTTTGTGGGTATCATTGCTGTAAACCTTCACGAGACTACAACTCGTCCACTAGGGACACCTAGGGGTTTAAAGGCTTGTTGCATATGCTAAATGCAATCGTGATCCCTACGAAAGTGGCTTAGTTAAAATTTTATTATGTTATTTTATTTTGCTCGAGGACTAGCAAAATGTTAGGTTTGGGGGTGTGATGAGTGATAAATGTATCACTATTTCCCACTCATTTAACTTGATATTTTGTATAGTTTCTTGAGTTTTGTGAATATTTTGATGTGTTTTGTGTTATTTTGCAGATAAATAAAGATTCAGGACATTTTAGAGGTGATTTGGAGCAAAACTGTGAAATTTGGTGAAATTTGGCAAAAAGGGTATTTTGGTCATTTTGGACGTCCCGACACAAATTTTGGTAATTTTGGGCATCCCGACACCAAAATAAAGTTTCAAGATATTCTGGAGGTGATTTGGAGCAAAATTGTGAAATTTGGCAAAAAGGGTATTTTGGTAATTTTGGGCGTCCCGACACCGAGGGTATTTTGGTAATTGCACCACCATGCCACATGTCGAAGATTCAACGAGCCGTCATTTTTAGCACACCATGACACGTGTCGAAAATTCAGCGATCCAAAAAAAATAATAATAAAATAATAAAATAATAAAGTAATAAAAATCAGAAAAATAATAATAAAAAATTAGATTTTTTTGCCTATAAATAGATTTCGAATTTTTAGTTTCAAATGTACCTCTTCCTCTGAAATCCTTATAAATAAATTGAGAGTTCTTCATATTTTCTTCTTTTATTCAGTTTTATTTACGCTTTGTAGTAGTAATTCTATCCATCTATGATGGGGTAACTTATCTATGCTGAGGTAATAAGGTAATACTTTTACTTTTACTATTTAGATTAATCTCCCTTAAAAATAATATATTTACTATTTAAAAAATGAATTAATCAGGATACCGCCAGATTGGTCGGTTGGTAATAAAATTCCTTTTCCGCCTTTATGGCTGGTTATTTTGGTTCCGCCTTTATGGCTGGTTACTTTGGTTCCGCCTTTATGGCTGGTTTACTTAAATTGACTTAATCAGGTTACCGCCTATATGGCTGGTTGGAAATAATCACAAGTTTATATATCATTTTATTGGGAGATATCTAAATAGTAAATAGTAGAAGTTGATTCCTTTTGCCTTAGCATTTCTTTTCGTTTCTTTGCAAATTACTACTTTACAAATACTTTTCAGCAATTTCTATTTATGTCTTTTAAGTTTTTATCAGTTTTAGTTATGTGTTGTAACTAAGTTAAATATCTAGGGTTGTGATAAAATCTAATATCACCAGTTTATAAAGGGTTAGATTACAGTATGGGTAATTAAAGAATTATTTGTTGAGTCATAATCTTAAAGCCTTTTTATTAACTGGCCATTAATAAAATTGATTAGTTAAACTTAAAATGAACTAGACATAGGGATTTTAAGTTTAAGACCTTATACTCAACAACCCACGATCTTCTTTAAGGATAGATAAACCTTTAATAGATTTCCTTACAGGATAGAAATATACCTGTTGGGCGGGGGTAATCAATAATTGGAATTCAATCTTAATGAATCTAGGTAATTTAATTGACATAGACATATGATTCAATTTGATTATTCTAGGTATTTGTAAATGACCATCGGAAGAGGCTTTTACATAATTTAGTATTCCAGATTAATAATTTAATATTTTACCCAACTATGATTTAACTACTTCATCTTTTAATTAATATTGGAAGAATTCACAACCCTAGATAGTCTTAATTCTCATTAATCTATTCTCAAATTTCTTTTACTTGTTTTAAATTTAGAATCATCGTCATTTTAATCAAACAATTTGTTAGATATCAGTAATCACTTAACCTCATAAAATTAATAGAATAGGTAATAAGTCCTCGTGGGATCGATATCTTTTTATACTACTTGAACGATACGTGCGCTTGCGTTTAACGTGTGTGATTACGCCGGTCAAATGATAAAGTTTAGGAACTGATTAAAGTAGTGTGCTTGTTTGACTTTACATTAAAGAAAATAGTCAAATGTTCATTTGACCTTCTTTGATATGTGTTTATAAATATTAAAATAGCAAAATATCGATTTTCCTTTTCTAGGCCAAATTCGGCCAACCTAGCAATATTAAGTGTTTGTTTTTTCATTTTCTTGACTTTTGCTAAGTTCCAAGATTAGAAATAGACAAGTTTGAGAGACAAATTTGAAGAACAAAAGAGAAATGTGAAGAAAACTTAACTTTTTGTAATTTTTCTTACTTCTCCAACAAGGAAACAATGTTTCTATTGTCACACAAGGGCATCTACAACAATGTGATGTTTGTTGTTTCTCTACTTTTTAGTTTTGTAATAAATTTGGTTAGAAGCATGAATGAAAGATGTATGCATGTATTTTTAAGTATGTTTATAAATGGTGTTATAAGTACACTTTTGATCATTTTATGATCTTGTTCCATTCTAGAGTTTTTAGGCCACTCCTTGATGACCTAGAATTATTTTTGAGTTGTTTCAAAGTGGTGAGACTTGTTTGGTGTTATAGAGATTAGATTAAAGTGTTGGATTTGGTTAATTTGGTTAATTGGATTAATTTGAGAAATTAGTGTTTATACCTCCACCAAAATTAGGGTTGTTCATATATATGTTGTATAATGATGTATATAACATATACAAATCATTTGGTGTTGATTGGAATTCATCTAAACTTATTTTGAACAAATTTGGACCAAAATGCAAACATTTGAAAATTTGGGGAGCATTCGGAAATTGCAAGAATTTTTGGGATTTGTGTTGTGAGTTGTATTTTGATGTATATGATTTTTATAAATCATTTTTATAGTGATTTGAAATCACTTAAATTTTTATTTGATAAATTAAGACTAAAATGATCAAAATATAAACTATTGGGGTCTCAAGGCAAATATGGAAAAATCTGATTTTTGGGTAAAAAAATTAGTTTTTAAGTATTGAGTAATTAGAATAAATAAGTTTGTTTTAATTGCCCGAGAAAAGTTATTGAAATCGAAAAAATTTATTTTTCGCGTTCCACTGCGTTTACCTATAAAATCCGTTACACATTCAAGCTGAAGCATTCTTACTTGAGATCTCAAAGCATTTCGCCATCTAAACATCGTCTCACCGCCCTCACGGCAGTTTACGGAGGTCAAGGTAACCCTGAACCTCGCTCTTCCTTATTTCCGCTCGTCTTCACTACTGACTTGAGCGTCCGTACGACACCCACCACATTGGTGGGTAGTAACTCTCCGTTCACTCTACCTTTATTTTACAGGATCGCTAGTGCCCCACATACAAATCCACGATTGTGGACTAAGGGTAAAATCCAACGTCCATAAATTATGTAACATCCCTGATCTAGTAGATGCTACCGGTAGAGAATAGGCCATACTATTCTATTGAGCCTCTGTCTTCCTAACTATAAACTACACTATTACTATTTTCTCACTCAAAATCTTATTTATGGGACTTAACAACATGAAATACAAATTCAATTTTAATAATTGTATACTTAATAACACTTACTTACAATGACTATTACATAACCCATGATTAATACATCACTTCTAATTGACTCTGACTGAACTTTCACTCTTTCTAACTTGAACTAGTGGACTCCATAACCTAGTGACTGTGTTCTCCGAGAATACCTGCAAAATAAAGAAACTGAGAGTGAGGGGTTAGATCGTTGTACGATATAAATGAGTGGACAAAAACTGAAATACTGATATAAAAATATTTGGTTCTAAAACCAAAGTTCCAGAAATAACTTTATATGAAAGCTCTTTTTCTGAAAACTTTATCGGAAAACTTCTTTATAAGGCTTATCTTTCTGAAATCTGCTTTTTTGAAAATCTGGTTCTGTAAACTTGTATCTGAAAGATCTATTCTGAAAAAATATTCCTAAAATGTCTGTTTTCTGAAAAATGTTTCTAAAATCTAATCTATGAAAACTGTTTTCTGAAAACCTGTTATCTGAAAACTGATCTGTCTCTGAAAAACTCGACGTATGGGGGCGTTACGTATCGCCGTCCCCCAAAACATGCCAATACTATCCTTGAAACTAGTGGTATTGGGGTGTTACGTATCGCCGTCCCCCAAGCCACTAAACTAGAACTGGGGGTGCGGATCTATGCTACCCTCCAAACTCTGAAACTGAGATCTAGGGGCATCTGTCATCCATAGTCCTGAACTAGGATCTGGGGGCATTACGTATTGTTGTCCCCCCAGTCCTCTACATGTGCACATGTGCTGTCCGTCAATTCCATAACTGAATAAAGTTACATACTGAGGTGGGTTTTTCCCCCATGCCTCGAAAAAACCATAGATCTCATGTCTTGAAAATATTTCTTTTCTCAATCATTTCTCAAATCATGCTAAGTAAAATATAACAGATAATAAAATTGGCTAACGCCCTAAAAGTGAAAAATAAGTCTGATATCAAAAATAATTAAAATGAAAATCAACTTAAGAAAAGAGTGTCCACTCAAAGTTTTGAAGTTCCGCTAGCATATCGTCACTTTGCAGAAATATTTTATGGTTCCTGGGATAACCCTCCAAAGGACAATTCGATTAGAATTCTCGTCGTTGGATACATTCCATAATTATCGTCACTATACGATGTTTTACATTTATGTTATGGTAATTGACATGTATATAGAATGATATGAAGCCCTTCGGGCGGTCTCCGAATGTTCTGAATTAAAACTGAATTGGATAAAAAATTTATCCTGTGAAATGGTCTCACGTCGCGACGCACAGACTTGCGCGTCGCGATGCGACCTGGAAAAGCTGAGACAGTGGCCTGGTTTTTGGTTCGCGTCGCGACGCGATTCCGACGCGCATAAGTTAGAATCGAATTTGGCATTATTTTTCTAGAATGGGTCATGATGCGTGGTGATTTGCCTCGTGATGCGAGGCCAGTTTCAGGGCTTAATTTTCCACCTCTCTATGCCATACTCAACAATCCTCATGCCTTTAAGCTAAGACCATCACAAATGATCTTTTCCAACTTCAAAACTCACCTCATATCACCACCCATTCACCAACCATTATCTAGAATTCTAAGATCACCAATGCATAATCCCTCAATTATTTTCATATTATTACAATCCTTATTACATGTTTATAACTTCAAGACATTACCCAAAATACATGTTACTAACACTGTCAAAGCCAATTATACAATTTCCTTTGCTAGGGTAAAGTAAGGTGCAAATTGGGGCTCCAACAATTCAATCTTAAAACTGAAAAATAGAAGAGGAAAGTGATAAGAAACTTACTTTGCATAAGATGGACTTGAATTCATCACTTGTTGCTTCCAAAATTAGCTTGAAAATTAAGAAAACAATTTGAAGAATTCTCTCCTCACCACTCACAATTTTGATGTTGAAGAACAGGGTGAATAGTGTGCTATATATAGACAAATGGGGGTTGATTTTGTGATGGAGTGAATGGTTGAGATGATGCCACATCGCCCATTTCTATTGAATTCTCAAAATTATTGTAGCAGCCGAGGAAATTACGATTTTTGACCTTTTTTAGGTTCGTATTTGGACAAATATTCAACGTAAAAGTTGTAGTTCTTGGTCTAAGATTTTCGAAGATATAAAATTCATAAAAATCAGAGATCGTATGAAAAAGTTATGATCCGATTACTAAAGGTTATTCAAGGTGGGATGTAAGCTAAGTTCTGTGTAGAAATTTCAAGAAATCTTCTGAATGCCCCAAATTCCGTTTTATGAGCACATACTTGCTTGAACATGATTTATATCAAGTATTATATCTCTGAACTACAATAGTTTCCAGGCTCAGGTAACGTACAAGTCGTCTGATTCACCAGATGTTACAATTTGGCGCCACCGTGGGGCCTTAGCAATTTATACCAAGCGAATATCTCTCAGTCTACGACTCTTTCAATACAACTACTCATGGCTTCTGGCAGCGAGCAGGTACTAGATCCTATGATCGCACAATTAGCCACTCTACAAGAATGTTTAAGAGCGCTGGAAAAAAATCTTACCATGCGAAGTTCTAATACAGATCTTTAGAATCAATTAGAACAAATTTTCTCAACCCCCAGCAATGAGAAAATCTCAATCATCCCGGCAATCCTAAAATTCAGACCAATCTCCTGGGAGCATTCAATGATGTAGCGAGTGACAATCTGTCATTAGACAACCATCCACAAACCTCTAATATGGTCATCATATCTCTCCATCTGACGGTGTACATCAAGTCGCCTCGTCAATGCAGAAGGAAATGAAAGAATTCAAAGAAGCAATTTTGTCCAGCCTACCAGAAGTCATACTACTATTGAGAAAAATTCGAGCCGACATAATTTCAGATACACCTTTCTTGGAGACCATTACTTCCATTGAACTCCCAAGGAAATTTAGCCCTCCAGATATGAATATATATGATGGATCCGTGAACCCAGATGACCATGTGATCCATTACAAATACAAGATGATGTCTACAAGTCTGGCTCCACACCAATGGGAAGCTAGGATGTGCAGGGGATTTGGAGAAATATTGGCAGGCTCTACACTCACTTGGTTCATCAATCTTCCTTACCAGACTATTGGGTCGTACCAGAAACTAGCAGATAAGTTTGTGGAGCACTTTGCCAGTTCTTGTAAGCTCGAGAAAATCACAAACGACCTCGATGCAATTCAGTAGAGGAAATTAGAATCTTTGTGAGGCTACGTAGCGCGTTTCAATAAGGAAAGAATTTCCATTCCGGATCTACACCAGCCGACTGCAGTAGAAGCCTTCAGGAATGGGCAGCTAGCGGACAATGGGCTTTATAAGAAGCTAACAAAGTTCTGAATCTAACAAAGTTCTGATGCTACACTATGAATCAGGTTATGGCCCGAGCCTAAATTGAGATTAGATGGGAAAAATATAAGATGAATAAGAAGAGAGAAGGCTCCTTCAATCTACACAAGGAAATGATACCGAACCCTCCCAAGCGACCAAAAGAATTCACTGGCCGAGCTCCACAGCCAGTAGACAGAAGGGTTCAACAAAAGAGGGACCATCACCCTCTTAACCGGGATTTTGTCCGCTGGACCTTACCTTACAGTGTCCAAGATCGGACTTCACCTAACAGGACAAGACTCACAGACTACAACTTCACCGTTTCTCCAAGAGAATTGGTCTTAGTCCTCAAAAAGATGGGAATGGGGTAAAATGGCCCTCACGCTCCAGAAACGGATCTACCATGAAAGATACAAGCAAATGGTGTGAATTTCATCAAGACTAAGGTCATACGACAGCTGACTACGTGGCCTTAAGGCTAGAAGTTCTGGAGCCACTGAATAAAGGGTACCTGAAGGACTTTCTCATAGAGAAAGGCAATGCTACATTGGCCCGAAGAAACAAAAGTGTCGAACAAGGAGACGCCCCCACCACAACCTCTAGTAAATAATACGATGAATTTTATATCATGCAGATCTAAAGTGAGTGGAATCTCTTACTGAGCCACCAAAAGACACTCAAGAGCAGTTGCATTAGAATCTCCCCACCCTATAATGTCAATAAATAGAATGTTCACCAATTTAGCAATCGAATTTCTAGGTTACAATAGCTCCAGTCGAATGAACTTACACCACGATGCTCTAATAATCTCCTTGCAAGTTGCAAACTTCATAATCAAGCGGGTGCTGGTTGACACAGGATCCTCAGCAAATATTATTTTCACCACTGCCGTATCAGATATAAGGGGAGAGTCAGACAAGATCAACCGACGCTCAATTATACTGATAGGGTTCAGTGGGGAACATACGTTCACATTGGGTGAGATACCCCTTCCAGTATATGCCAGATGGGTCAACAAAATCACTATATTCTTGGTTCTGAATTGATCATTTGCCTACAACTTGATTATTGGCCGACCGTGGATCCACAACATGAGAGCAGTCTCTTCCACCTACCATCAAGTATTGAAGTTCCCCACCAAGTGGGGCGTCCAAGAGATCAAAGGGGACCAACTGGTCTCGAGAAGTTATTATCGAACGACTCTAAAAGCAAAGCCTCCGTTAGCATAGCAATTACAGGAAAGATCTCGTGAGTCCAAACAAAATCAGCCCAACATTGAAGAGCTAGATAAGGTCCAGATCCACCCTCTATATGCAGACCACAAAGCCTAAATTGGGGATTACATTGAACCCAAACTACGTGCTGATATAATTGACTTCCTCAAGGAGTGACACGACTGCTTTGCCTGGTCTCATGAAGACATGATCGAGATAGATCCCGAGTTAATAACTCAAGAACTCCATGTGGACCCAGACTACCCCCCGGTAAGATAAAAGAGAAGAAATTTTGCTCTAGAGAGAAACCAAATCATAGACAAAGAGGTTCAGTAACTCATAAAAAGCCCTAGGGTCGGATTAATGCCCTACATAATAGAAATGGGTCGAACCCATAGATATAGAGCATAAGTGTATTTTAAAATAATTTAATGGAATACTATACTCTATTACGAGTTTATAGGAAAAAATCCGGGATAAATCAAAGTGCGGAAACTCCAAAACGGAGAAAATGAAGTTTCAGCACTCAAAGACATTGTAGCACACATTATGCGCGCGTTGCGATACGCAAAGTATGGGAGCACCAGGTCTCAGTGCGTCGCACCACACATGCTTGAGCGTCGCGACGCTCAACGCCGAGATGGAAGCGTTGGCAAAGAGCAAAGAGTAATTTATACTTGGATCAAATTCAAAACACTTCCAACTTTCTCCAAACACTTCAATACACGGAAAATCCAATTTTAACATCAAAACCAACATCAATACATATTATAAAATAAACATAGATGTATTCTAAATACATATATGCATTACTTTGAATCATAATACAAATCAAAGTAAAATCCTATAAGGAAGTGACTCATGAACAATTCTAGGTCACTTAAAGGTGGTCAAATGATTTTAGAATGGAAACCATAGCTCCAAGCTTTCATCTAGAGTTCCAAACTCTAATTTTATGTTCCATATCCAACATGAACATTTTGACCCAATCGCAAGCATATTGTGTTTATGCTTCCAAAGCATCCATACACAAATCATTAACTTAATTTCAACTTCAAGCTATGTTATTATGTATCCAATAAATAATATATCACTATATGCTTCACTCATGATAACAACTCACTAATGAAAAATATATCTTTAGAGAAGATCAAACTTACATAGGAAGCTTGAATTCAAGATCCAATCTTATTATCCTTGTTGAATA
Organism: Zanthoxylum bungeanum; assembly: GCA_019454045.1. Taxonomy (NCBI): domain Eukaryota; kingdom Viridiplantae; phylum Streptophyta; class Magnoliopsida; order Sapindales; family Rutaceae; genus Zanthoxylum; species Zanthoxylum bungeanum. Next base: position 94,182 of record SKCR01052133.1, on the reverse strand, counting down.
TGTAAAGAACTTCCGAATCTTCTCTAACAAATATTTTCTTTAGGTTAATCTTTCTTATACTTTGCCTTATGCTTACTTAATCGAAAACTTGCTCAAGCTTGTCCTTTATAGTCAAACTTATGTAGTTTTTAATTAATAAAATTTCTAATCAACTTTTAATTAGGGTTAATCCAATTTATCCAAATATGCATATAAGGTATAATTAATTAACTTTATCTATCACATTGATTTAATCCAATTAAATCTAGACAAAGTTTAACCATTTGATTAGTTCATTGTCTACCATTTTGATTTAATCTAATTAAATCAAGCCAAATACACCTATTATTACATATTTTTATAATTACTAAAATATCCTCCAATGGTAGAGATATATATGAAATTAGAATAAAGCCCTTATGTGATTATTATCTTGGATTAATCCAATTAATCTTAATTGAACAAATAAATAATTAATATTATCCAATAACATTTAATTACTTTGATTGATAATTATAATATCAATATTATTTATTATCATACATTATCGGCTACTCGAGTGCTTAACGAGTACACTTCATATTGTGAGACTCTTTAAGTCCAGAAACGTTCGTCATATAAGCCTAGCTTATATGTGCGCAATTCGGCCACCTCCGTATTTTCGAAGAACACGAATGAAGAGCGGAAAATATATCATTATTTACCGCCCATTTTACTTAATATTTTGTATAGTTTCTCGAGTTTTATGAACGTTTTGATGTATTTTAGTTTATTTTGCAGATAAAATAAAATCGAGACTTAATGGAATCAAGCAGGACGAAATGTGGAACAAATAAGGGCAAAAACTGGACTTGACATTTTGATTTTGGAGATTGGAAACTTGAAATGGCATTCTAACGAAGTACAATTTCGGAAATTCCAGCTTTGCGCAATTGTCGTATTTTGGCCATAACTTTTTACTCCGATATCAGATTGAGGTGATTCTGTTGGGTTCCTAGAACATGCCAAAGATCTATTAAGTCATGAAATTGTGTAAATAATCAATCTAAGTTTGTGGAAAAACACTTACATTGATCGGCTAATAGAATGTAGAGATTACAAAAATTTGTCATTTGAGAAGAACTTCAAGCCTTCCTTTGAATTCCAAACTCTAGGGTAAGTGTCCCTATCACCTTTGTAGACTCCTTTGTTGTGCTAGCAATTAAGATTTTTGAAGCAAAAATCATTAACCATGAACCTTAGGTTCACAGCAATATGAGAGTGATAGGGAAATAGTGATTCGACAATTTGTGAGAGGGAGAGAGTGAGATGTGTTTTTGATTTTCCAAAATTCAAATTACCAAATACCAAATGTCAAAAGTTGGTATTAGTCTTTCACACATCAAATAAAATAATGCTTGTGTGATTTACAAGCCATCAACAAACCACCAACTTCTATCAACCAAAAGCTAAATAAAGTTTACTAGTGATGTGACTTGGTGGGCCCCACTTTAAATTCAAAATTCGAGTGGGCCCACTAAACACATTTCGGGCTCGGGTTCGTTAATTCCGAATTAACGAATTTTCCGTTGTGACATAATTAAATCTAATTTAATTAAATAATAATGTCTCGCAAAATTATTACGAAAGTCGCTCGCGAATTAATTCTAAATTAATTCGTTCGCCCGAATTAAAATCCAATTTCAATTCCGCGTTGAAATCTAATTTCAATTAATATATCGAATATATTATTTAATCGATTACTTCAAAATTAATCGTCTCTCTCTACTAATCGAATTTTATCCCAGATAAATTCTTGCCGCAATTAATCCTAGATTAATTTTCTCTCTCACACAATTAATCCCAGATTAATTCTGTTCGAGTCAACGTCATCGATGAATCTTTGGGAAGCGACCCATGAGATCCCAGGATATGTTGGCAGTAAATCTGGTCGTCAGACTATCCGAACACGTGCGTACCCGGTACCACGTTCTTACTGATTTACAAGACATGATTGGCTTCTAGTAAAGCATTGTGCCTACCCAATTCTCCAGAAATATTCTTTTAAAGAATACATAATCTATACCAGGCGTAGTATACTAAGTATTGCGTATTGCGATTCAGTATCGGAAGTCACATGCTAGGCCTTGGGCTGGAATAGTGTCTGCCCCTTACGAAGCATATATCGGATCACTAGCAACTAGTCTCTTTAATCGGATAATCATGACCTTGTCATATTATCCCGATAGTTGCAACATATTAGAGTACCAGTTCTGTATCCCTGCGTGATCATCATCTCCATATGACTGAAGTGATACTTCCATCTTGACATCACACCTAATACACTACGATTCTCAATAAACCCAGAAGAGGCGTACACAGAACCTGTTAAAGTCTCGTACGACCAAAACCAAAGCGTACTGATTGTCGCAAGTATTAGCGATGTAAGTCTCAGGTTAAGACCAAATACACCTACCCTGATTCGGATTCCCATAGACACATAGTCATACCACCAATGTGATTTCGAGGGGTCTATCCAGAACGAAACTGTTCCCGTACCATCGGTAAACAGAACCTCCTATTACACTTGCATGAGTATCCAATACCCAAATATATGAGAACTATGTCGTTACGCTTCCATAACGCGCACAAGTGTAATACTAGCCTATTCCGCATTATCGATGTCCAGTCTCGATAATACTACGACTAGGGATATTTAATGATTAAACCCTTAGTGGATTGATAGTGTCTCATATCTTATTAATCCGGAACTAATCATAAGGACTTTTATCATTTTATATTCAAGTAATCTTATTACAAAATGATAAAATGGCAATTTCCTTTGTCACATAGTTAATTTGTACAAAAACCACAATGTCTTTTACAAATAGTGATACTATAGGTCATAATTGTCCAACAATATCCCACTTGGCCTATAGCCAATCACTCAAACGTACATGTCGCTCAAACTTTTGCTGAGGAAAACCGCATGTAGAGCAACAAATATTTTCTTCTCTTGTGGGTTGTAGAAGTAATATCCTTTGGTTCCCCTAGGATAACCTACAAATAGGCACTTATCCGATTTGGGTTCTAGTTTGGTACCATCCAAACGTTTAACGTATGCTCATTATCCCTAAATTTTCAGGAATGAGAAACCCGGTTTCTTTCTTGTCCATATTTCTTATGGAGTCTGTTGAAAAGACTTTGACGGAAACATATTCAAAATAAGTATTGCACTGTTCAATGCATATCCCCAGAAGGAAATTGGTAGCTCTGTGCGACTCATCATAGACCTTGCCATGTCCAACAAAGTTTGGTTTCTCCGTTCAGACACACCGTTTAATTGAGGTGTTCCGGGAGGAGTCCACTATGAAAGAATACCATACTCTTTCAAGTAATCGAGAAACTCATTGCTCAAGTATTCTCCACCACGGTCCGACCGTAATATTTTAATACTTTTCCTGGTCTATTTTTCTACTTCGTGTCGAAACTCTTTGAATTTCTCAAAGGTTTCCGACTTGTGTCTCATAAGATACACATAACCATAACGCGATGCATCATCCGTAAAGGTTACGAAATATTCATATCCACCTATAGTCTGGCTAGACATGGGCCCACAAATGTCACTATGAACGAGGGCTAACAGTTCGGTGGCACGTGTACTTTTACCGCTAAAAGGTGTTTTAGGCATTTTGCCTAATAAACAATATTCACAGACGGCATATTGATTTGGATAAAATCCGTCCAAGTACCCACTCTTCGAAAGTATGGATATACGAGCCCTGTTAATGTGTCCCAGACGACAATACCACTTATAAGTTTCATCTTTGTTACTTAATTTAAGCCTTTTATTTGTCATATTATATGTTTGAGATTAATTTATATTCAAAATATAAAGACCATTATTTACATCAGCACTGCATATCTCAAAATCATTTTTATAAACAAAACACCCGGTGTTTCTGAATACAAAAGTATACCCACATTGGGTTAAACAAGATACATATATAATGTTTCTAGTCAAACTAGGTACATAATAGCAGTTTGATAAATTAAGTACATGCCCCGAGGGCAATTCCAAAATGTAAGTCCCAACAGCCAAAACAACGACTTTAGTCCCATTTCCAACACGGAGGTCGATCTCTCTTGAAGCCAGTCTCCTGCTAATCTGCAGATCCTGTACATCAGTACATATATGAGTACCACAACCAGAATCAAAAATCAAAATTTTTAAAACTAGAAGTAGACATGTTTATCTCTATAACAAACATACCTAAAGCCGGAGCCTTGCCCGCCTTCACTTCCTTCATGTGCACCTTGTACTCACGGCAGCCACGCTTCTAATGACCCCGTTTTCCACACTGCAGGCAGACATCTTGGGATTTGTCATTTGCCTTCCCAGAAGACTTTGATGATTTGGCATTGCCCTTTCTCTTCTTCTTCTTCTTCACGCCTCCAGTAGCCTTTGGCCAAGCCTTGGCAGACTGAGATGTCGAAACGAAGTGCGCCTCGTGCTTTTTGCCCTTTAAAAGCTCATTTTCTGCTTCTCGCAACATTGCCATCAACTCTCCAAGAGTATGATCTTGGTTCATCATATTGTAGTTCATGATGAACCCGCTCCAAATGTCAGGAAGAGACTGCAAGATCAAATCTATAGAAGTATCAGCCTCAAAGGTTATGCCTAGCTGACCCAACTGTTCGATGTCAGCAATCATCTGTGACACATGGTGCTCAAAAGATATATCATCTGACATTCGAGAGTGAAAGAGCTTCTTCTGCAATTCATACATTTGTGATCTAAGGTTAGATCGGTGAAGGTCCTTCAATTTTTCCATCATAATATAGGGATCCAATCCATTGTTCTGGCGACGAAATTGAGGGGTCATTGCAGCGAGCATGACAGATTGAGCAGTTGAGTTGTCATCATTGTGAGTCTTCCAAAACTCATGCTCAAGCGGCTGCTCAATTCCGGGCTTAGACCCGAGAGGTCCCTCTATCGTATAGAGCATCTTCTCGGCCCCCAGGACAATCATGAGGTTCATATCCCAGTCAGGAAAGTTCACACCATTAAAGACATTTTCGCCCATGATAATGTCTCTAACGTTGATCTTTCCAGCCATCTTAATTGAAATAGTCTAACTATTCAATTAACGATTTTGGGTACAGTCCAACTGTTACAATAAAAATAATAAAATATTAGTCCAACTAATAAATATATAAAATGACGAAAATAATTTGAAAGCGCATATTTGGCAAGTATTTGAACGAAATTGCAAATTCAATACTAGCCTCCCACTATTTTTCGGCTAGCCTCTAACCCTCAATTGAGTACTCAAGAAACCTAGTTTCCTAGTGGGCTAGGATCCCGTTAAATAACACACAACCTTGACTTTGGCCAACAAGTTGTATGATATTTAACTAGGTAGATATCTAAGATCAATTGGATCTCATCCAATTCCCAGATCCGGTAGGTGGACCTCCAAGTCCAAAACATATATACAATATATATGCCAATATATCCAATATATTTTCCTAACCTTTTCCTCTGAATCAACTAAGCCTTGGCTTTGGCTCAACAAGCTTAATGATTCCAGTTAAGCGGGACCCATTGACAGTGGGAAAGCTTCGTAATCCATGTCGATGAACAAAAAATGACCTTGACTTTGGCCAACAAGTCACAACTTGCCCAAGACATGCGATATGGAACAAAGCTTTCATGGTTCAAACACATCCGCGATGGACATTGATCTTGACTTTGGCCAACAAACCAATGCCAATCTTGGATCTTGAGAGAGAACCACTCAATGGAAGGAAATCGCTTAATATTTTGTTGAGGGTTTTTCGCATAAATTGGCAACCAATTTATTATATTTGATTAGGTCTCATCATACACCCTTAAGCATGCATTCTAAAAGCATAATAAGGAGCAAAATAAATAATAACGATATGCGGATGGATATTCAACAAATTATTCCTAAAACAAATCTCTCCATTTCCTCTCCCCGTCTAGCATTATACTTACTTCTACCCAATTGCATAATACAATAAAGAAACCTCATTAACATTGAGGCGAATTGGTGAGAAGAGAAGTACAAAGAGTCAAGAGATAAAAGGCTGGACACGCAGGTCCAATTTAATAAATTCTAAATTTATTACAACAATTTCAAAAATTGCCCTCACCCTTCTAATATCCATATGATATACATTATTCATACAATACATCCATGTATTCACACAAAGAATGTTATTCAATCAATCTAATCCAATTAATTAATCTTTGATTAATGATCATCCAATGTTCAAACAACGATTTGATTTGCGCGAGTCCAACTCGTTTAAGAATAAGTACTCAAAGTGCGTATTCTTGAATTATATCGAACTACAATATTAAATCCAATTTAATTCGTATTCAATACTAATTCTAATTTAATTCAAAATTAAATAATTACACTTATATTTGTGCATTTTAGACTTAGATTCTAAATCCAATCTAAATGGGTCTCAAAGGCCCAATTGACATCTAATGTCAATTTAATTAAAGTCAAATGGGCTTTTAATTAATTTCTTAAGGCATGGACTTTGGCAACCAAAGCCCAATAAGGAATCACCCTTTTCCATAAAATTAATTTTGGCCCATTAGGCCCAATTAAATATTTAAAGGCCCAATTATTCTATTTGGACTTTATGGAATGGTTTTAGGCTCAATTTCGATCCAATCCAATTGTCCTAAACCAACTTGGCCCAACCAAGCCCATTAAGCCCAAATACAACAATATTAGCCCAATTCAAAATTAAAGGCTAATTTATTTAATTATAATATTCCAAATATCACAATTATTTTAATTAAAGTGTATTAGCCATAATTAATTAGATAAACCAATATTTCCAAAACACCAATTAAACTAATTAATCATGCTTTAACATATTCAATTCATGTCCAACACAATTGAAGCAAAATCAATCTCCAACATGCTTCCAATATTCGCGGCAATCATGCATTTTTATATCCAATTTTGATTTCAATCCAATTAAATCACAAATCAATATACTCATCATGCTTTAAACACATCCAATGGTCTAAAATCAAAATATCACCATGATATATTCATTAGGGTGTATTCGACCAAGCATATAAAATTGGGGAAAATTAATCTAATCAATTTTTCTCAAAATTAATCATGCATAACTCTAAGTTATCATAATCTAAGCATAACCAAACAAACAATTTGGACAAATCAAGCTCCAATCAAAAATACCCAAATTAAAGTATATAAACCCTAAAACAAATCATGCTTAAAATTGGCTTTGATACCATTGTTGGGTTCCTAGAACATGTCAATGATCTATTAAGTCATAAAATTGTGTGAATAATCAATCTAAGTTTGCGGAAAAATACTTACATTGATCGACTAATAGAATGTAGAGATTACAAAAATTTATCCTTTGAGAATAGCTCCAAGCCTTCATTTGAATTCCAAAATCTAGGGTAAGTGTTCTTATCACCTTTGTAAACTCATTTGCTGTGCTAGCAATCAAGATTTTTGAAGCAAAAATCATTAACCATGAACCCTAGGTTCACGGCAATATGAGAGTGAGAGGGAGATAGTGATTCGACAATTGGTGGGAGGGAGAGAGTGAGATGTGTTTTTGATTTTCCAAAATTCAAATTACCAAATACCAAATGTCAAAAGTTGGTATTAGTCTTTCACACATCAAATAAAATAATACTTGTGTGATTTACAAGCCATCAACAAACCACCAACTTCTATCAACCAAAAGCTAAATAAAGTTGACTAGTGATGTGACTTGGTGGGCCCCACTTTAAATTCAAAATTCGAGTGGGCCCACTAAAGACATTTCGGACTCTGGTTCGTTAATTCTAAATTAACGAATTTTCCGTTGCGACATAAGTAAATCTAATTTAATTAAATAATAATACCTCGCAAAATTATTACGAAAGTCGCTCGCGAATTAATTTTAAATTAATTCGTTCGCCCGAATTAAAATCCATTTTTAACTCTGCGTTGAAATCTAATTTCAATTAATATATAGAATATATTATTTAATCGATTAATTCCAAATTAATCGTTCTCTCTCTACTAATCGAATTTTATCCCAGATAAATTCTTGCCGCAATTAATCCTAGATTAATTTTCTCTCTCTCACAATTAATCCCAAATTAATTTTGTTCGAGTCAAACGTCATCGGTGAATCTTTGGGAAGCGACCCATGAGATCCCTGGATATGTTGGCAGTAAATCCGGTCGTCAGACTATCCGAACACGTGCGTACCCGGTACCACATTCTTACTGATTTACAAGACATGGTTGGCTTCTAGCAAAGCACCGTGCCTACCCAATTCTCCAGAAATATTCTTTTAAGGAATACATAATCTATACCAAGCGTAGTATACTAAGTATTGCGTATTTCGATCCAGTATCAAAAGTCACATATTAGGCATGGGGCTGGAATAATGTCTGCCTCGTACGAAGCATATATCGGATCACTAACAACTAGTCTCTTTAATCGGATAATCATGACCTTGTCATATTATCCCGATAGTTGCAATGACCAAAATGGATAAAATATTCGTAAGTGTGTTATGTGTAATTATTTAAGTCATTTTCAAAATTAAAAAAAATAATAAAATAATAAAATAAAAATTGTCAAACTTCCACCAAACATGATTACATGTTTGGTGGAGGATTTGGTGCCATATTTGGTGCCATGTTTGGTGCCATGTTTGATGCCATGTTTGGTGCCATGTTTGGTGGAGCAATTGGTGGAGAAATTGGTGGAAGCCTTTAGATTTGCCTATAAATACCAAGTTAAACTTTGTAAATTTTTCATGTTTTCTTTGGAGGAATTTCTCCATGAAAACCTAAAGGAAAGTGTTGTATATTTATTTAAGTTTTCTTGTATTTTATTTTTATTTAATAAATAAAATTTTGTGTGTTTTCATTTACAGTATGAGCAGATAATCTCATTCTGCTGAGGTGAAAATGTGAGACTTTTAATATAATAAATTAGAGTAATCTCCCTTATTTTAATTGAAATTTGGATTAATTAGTTACCACCTATATGGCCGGTTTAGGTGACAACCTTATTTACCGCTTATATGGTCGGTTTTACATTCCAGACGTAGTTTCCGCCTATATGGTCGGTTTAGGTAATAACCTTGTTACCGCCTATATGGTCGGTTGGATTTAATTGAGACAAATGGAATTTCCGCCTTTATGGTCTGGTTAAATATAATTAATTAATCGGTAAACATTGACAATAAGGAAGATTTCTAATTTTGAAATATTAAAAGTGGATCCTCTAACCCTAGTATTTTCTTTCATTATTGTAATTTTACTTATATTTATCTCCAAGTTATTTTTTATGATGTTTTGTTTATTTAAGTGTTTCATAATCCTAAGTATGTTTTGTAACTAAACATATTATCTTGGGGTGTGATGAATTCCAATATCACCGGTTTATAAGGGGTTATTTCATGTCTTGGGTAATATAAAGGTTTATTTATTAAGTCTTAAACTTAATGCTTCTTGTTAACTGGCCATTAATAAGATTGATGTGGTAAACTTAAAATAAACTTGACGAAGGAATTTTAGGTTTCAGCCTTAGACTTAATAGCCCATGATCTTTCTTAAGGATAAATAACCCTTAATAGATTTACTTCTTGGATAGACATATACCTATCAGGCGGGGGTAGCCACAATTGGAACTTAATCGTAATGAATTCAAGTAACTTGGTTAACATAGACATATGATTAATTAGGTTACACTGGGTATTTGCATCTGACCATCGACATAGGCTTTTGCATAATTTCGTGTTCCAGGTTAGTAAACCAATATATTGCACAAACATGAGATAACCATTTCATCTTTAAAAGATATTGGAAGGATTCATAACCCTAGATAGTTTAATAATATTGATTTTACCTTTAATTCACTTTCATACTATTTTATTTACTTGTTTTAGTTTAAAGTCATTATCCAATCAAACAACCAATCAATTAGATACTCGTAAACATTTGGCTTCATAAATTAATAGCTTAGGTATTAAGTCCTCATGTGATTGATACATTTTATACTACTTGAATGATACGTGCGTTTGCGTTATACGTGTGTGATCACGCCGATCAAGTTTTGGCGCCGTTACCGGGGAACTATTTATCTTTTATTATTAATTTTGGAGTTAGATACCTTTACTTGTGTCTAATTTATTTTTACTTGTTATTTTTATTTTCTTGTGTTTCAGGTTCTCAGACACTAAATGAGAAGAACCAGAAGCTTTGAAATCCGTCCGCTTGACCCAGAAATTGAAAGAACTATCAGACAGTTGAGAACGGAAAGGCGAGAAGGCCAAGAAGCAATCATCAACATGGAACCTGAACCTTTGGAAGTTGCACCACAAATTCCAATTCGAGACAGAACTATTCCGGTGGTTGACGGCTTCATTTCATGTATTGTATCTTACCAGCAAATGCGTGTGACATCAAAACAGACATTCAGATGATACAGCAGTCAGTTCAGTTTGGGGGGAATGCAACTGAAGATCCTAATGCCCACATCAACAACTTCCTAGAAGTTTGCGGCACTTTCAACTACAACCGAGCGGCTGAAGAAGCAATGAGACTGTTTGTTTTTCCATATTCTTTGAAAGACAGAGCTAAGTCTTGGCTACACTCACTACCAGCAGGTTCCATCACAACTTGGAACACTCTAGCCACAAAATTCCTTACAAAATACTTTCCCCCAACCAGAACTGCAAAACTGAGGAATGACATCACGTCCTTTGTGAAACATGATTCAGAATCCCTCTGCGAAACTTGGGAAAGATACAAGGATTGCGAAATGGCTACAAGTCCAAACCTTCGACAATGGACTTTATGGATTAATGAGAACCACAATTGATGCTGTTGCTGGAGATGCTTTAATGGCAAAAAGAGAAGATCAGGCTTGGGATCTAATTGAAGAAATGGCCAATAATAATTCTTTGTGGCCAACAGAAAGGAGCATGATCCAACGAATTGCTGGAATTAATGAAGTTGGAGCCAACACAGCATTGAATGCCAAGCTGGATCGGATTTGTAAGAGTTTGGATACTCTTAGCATGAAGGTTGATGCTGGATCCACAAGTTCACCATATGGAGGAGCACCAGAGTCAGAATCTTACAACCAACATGATGAGATGGTGAATTATGTCAACAATTTCAACAGACAGGGGAACAATCCATAGTCCAACACCTATAACCCTGGTTGAAGGAATCATCCCAATTTCGTATGGAGCAATAATTCAGGGCAAAAGAACAATCTACCTCCAGGATTCCAACAGCAGAACAAAGGCCATGAGTATGAAAAAGAACCAGGAATAATAGAAGTACTTGCCCTGTTGAAAAAGCAACAAGCAATATATAATGCTATGTTTCAAAGCCAATCTACTTCTATAAAGGCACTGGAAAATCAAATAGGACAACTAGCCAATGCTCAGAGTTACAGACCGCAAGGAAACCTTCCTAGCAAAACAGAACCACATCCAAGGAATATAGGGAAAGAGCAATGTCAAGCCATTACCTTGAAAAGCGGTACTGAAATCAACAAAGATGTTGGAGTCAAGGCAACTGCTGAGGAAGTTCCAAAAGAAAGCAGTGAAGAAGATCCACAGATGGAGGAAAAAGAAGAAAACGTAAATGATCAAGAAAAATTCACTCCACCTCAACCTTTTCCACCGCGTCTCCAGAAAACTAAACTGGACAAGCAGTTTGCTCGATTCCTGGAGATTTTTAAAAAGCTGCATATTTACATTCCATTTGCAGTAGCGTTGGAACAAATGCCTAGTTTTGTCAAATTCATGAAAGACATTTTGTCACGAAAGTGAAGATTGGGAGATTACGGAATAGTAGTATTGACAGAAGAATGCAGCGCCATCATTCAGAGGAAGCTTCCCCCAAAGTTGAAAGATCCTGCCAGTTTCACCATCCCTTGCACCATAGGCGAACATTACTTCGGTAAGGCTTTATGTGATTTAGGTGCCAGTATTAACTTGATGCATTTGTCTATTTACAGGAAACTGTAAATTTGAGAAGCAATGCCCACCTCTGTTACTCTGCAGCTTGCTGACAGATCGCTCACATTTCTGAGAGGTGTAGTGGAAGATGTATTGGTTAAAGTCGAGAAAATCATTTTCCCTGCAGATTTCATTATCATTGACATGGAAGAAGACAAAGATGTACATATCATCATCAGGAGACCATTCTTGGCTACAGGTCGAACTGTTATTGATGTATAAAAAGGAGAATTAACCGTGAAAGTGCAGGACCAAGAAGTTACATTCAATATTTTTAAAGCCATGAAATTCCCGAGTGATGAAAAGGAGGATGAATGTTTCAGAATTGATATTGTATATAGTATCATCCAGGATACTGATGCAATGCAACTTCCTATGGATAAACTTGAAGCTTGCATCACCAACATGACTGACAGCGAGCTAGATGATTAAATTCTAGAATGTATCAACTATCTTGACAAACCCTTTCGCTCCAAATCGACACCATATGTGGAAAGTTTGGAAATACCGAAAAATGAGTGAATCAAGCTCTCAATTGAAGAACCACCGCAGCTGGAACTAAAGCTACTTCTGATCCATCTCAGATATGCATTCTTAGGAAACTCTTATGATTTACCTGTGATTATTTCTTCATCACTAACATTGGAGCAGGAAGATAAGTTGCTGAGAGTGTTACGAGAACACAAGAAAGCCATTGGTTGGACTATAGCAGACATTCGAGGCATTAATCTATCATTTTGCATGCACAAAATTCTGATGAACGACGAATACAAAGCCACAGTGGAGCATCAACGAAGACTAAATCCAATCATGAAGGAGGTCGTGAAGAAAGAAATTATCAAATGGTTGGATGCCGACATCCTTTATCCCATCTCTGACAGCACGTGGGTGAGTCTTATGCAATGTGTGCTAAAGAAATGAGGAATTAATGTAGTCACAAATGAAAAGAACGAGCTGATTCCAACAATAACGGTGACTAGATGGAGAGTATACATGGACTACAGGAAGCAGAACAAAGCAACAAGGAAAGATCATTTCCCGCTACCATTCTTTGATCAGATGCTAGACAAATTGGCGGGACATGAGTTCTATTATTTTCTGGATGGATACTCGGGGTATAATCAGATTTCCATCACCCCAGAAGATCAGGAGAAAACCACTTTTACATGTCGGTATGGTACTTTTGCTTTCCGCATGATGCAATTTGGACTATATAATGCTCCTGCTATATTTCAACGTTGCATGATGGTCATCTTCTCAGACATGGTGGAACAAAGTATGAAGGTTTTCATGGATGATTTTTCTGTGTTTGGAGACTCGTTTGACCACTACTTGCAAAATCTGGAAAATGTGTTACAAATGTGTGAAGATACCAACCCGGTACTCAACTGGGAGAAATGCCACTTCATGGTGTAGGAATGCATTGTCTTGGGACATCAGATCTCACAAAAGAAAATCGAGGTAGACAAAGCAAAGATCGAAACAATTGAAAAACTACCTCCACCAACATCATTTAAAAGGATTCAGAGTTTTCTCGGACATGCAGGCTTTTACAGGAGATTTATCAAAGACTTTTCCAAGATTGCGAAACCTCTGTGCAATCTGCTGGAGAAAGACGTGCCTTTCAACTTCACCAAAGAATGCCACAAAGATTTTGAGATCTTAAAACAGAAGCTGGTCTCTGTCCCCATCATAGTAGCACCAGACTGGACCATTCCATTTGAGGTGATGTGCGATGCTAGTGACTTTACTGTAGGTGTAGTTTTGGGACAACACAAATCAAAAATTTTCCATACCATTTACTACTCCAGCATAACTATGAATGAAGCTCAACTCAACTACACAACCACTGAAAATGAGTTGCTTGTCGTTGTGTTTACTTTTGATAAATTCCGCTCCTTTCTGTTGGGTCCCAAAGTGGTGGTCTACACAGATCATTCAACAATTAAATACCTGATCGCGAAGAAAGATGCCAAACCCAGATTGATCTGTTAAGTGCTTCTACTGCAAGAATTTGATGTGGAGATCCGAGATAGAAAATGGACAGAAAATCAAGTGGCAGATCATTTATCGAGGCTCGAGAATGGAGAAACAGCTGGCAACGAACTGACAATCAAAGAAACTTTCCCAGATGAATAGTTGTTTGCCATGAATCAACATGATGTCCCTTGGTATGCTGACTATATAAACTACATAGTATCGGGAAAATGGCCATTAGAATGGACAAATTAGTAACGAAAGAAGTTCTTCAAAGAAGTCAAGCACTATGTCTGGGATGAGCCGTACTTGTTCAAACAATGTGCTGACCAATTACTAAGGCGTTGTGTTCCAAAAGAGGAGGTCAATAGTGTCTTACAGCACTGTCATTCATCACCATACGGTGGACACTTCAGCGGAAATAAAATTGTAGGCAAAGTCCTTTAATCAGGTTTGTTCTGGCCCACTCTGTTTAAATATGCTTTCTTATTTGCTCTTCAATGTGATAGGTGCTAGAGAACGGGAAATATATCGAGGAGAAATGAATGACCTCTACAAAAAATTCTGGAAGTGGATATATTTGATGTATGGGGGATTGATTTTATGGGACCATTTGTTCCATCATTCGGAAACATGTACATACTAGTTGCAGTAGACTACGTCTCTAAATGGGTTGAAGCAATAACACTGCCATCAAATGATTCAAAAGTGGTGATAAAATTCCTTAAAAAGAATATTTTCACTCGCTTCGGAACACCTCGAGCAATTATCAGTGATGGTGGCACACATTTCTGTAACAGATACTTCGATGCACTCCTATCTAAATACGAAGTTACTCATAAAGTTTCCACTGCCTACCATCCACATTCAAATGGACAGGTTGAAGTTTCAAACAGGGATATCAAAAGAATCTTGGAAAGAACCGTTGGATCAACAAAGAGATACTGGTCTATAAAACTGGATGACGCATTATGGGCCTACCGGACAGCTTACAAAACACCCATTGGTATGTCCCTATATCAAATGGTGTTTGGGAAAGCATGCCATCAGCCAGTGGAGCTTGAACACAAAGCGTATTGGGCACTGAAGAAGTTACATCTTGATCCACAAGCAGCAGGAGAAAAACGGCTCCACCAACTCAACAAATTAGAGGAATTTCACCTACAGGCTTATGGGAATGCTAGAATATACAAAGAAAAGACCAAGAAGTGGCATGATCGAAAAATAGTACGCAGACAACTAGAACCAAGGTAGCATGTGTTGTTATATAATTCAAGGTTGAAACATTTCCCTGGAAAGCTGAAATCAAGGTGGTCGGGTCCATTGACCGGCGTAAACACACACGTATAACGCAAGCGCACGTATCGTTCAAGTAGTATAAAAATATCGATCCCACGAAGACTTAATTCCTACTGTTGTTATTAATTATTGAATCTATTTATTTACAAATATCTAATTGAGGGTGAAAAGAATGATTGTTTGATTGGTTGAAAGTGGTTTTACAAAATAAATAAATAAATAAAAGACAAAAGAAAATACTAAGGAAAATAACAAAAGATACAAAGATCTAGGTTGTGAATCCTTCTAATATCTTTTAAAAGATGAAGTGATTATTTTATGTTTGTGTAATAAATCAGTTTACTAACCTGGAACACTAAATTATACAAAAGCCTCTGTCGATGGTCAGACGCAAATACCCAGTTTAACCCAATTGAACCATATGTCTATGTCAACCAAATTATATGGATGCATTAAGTTTAAGTTCCAATTATGGCTACCCCCGCCCGACAGGTATATTCCTATCCTGTAAGGAAATCTATTAAAGGGTTATCTATCCTCAAGGAAGATCGTGGGCTATTAAATCTAAGGCTGAAACCTAAAATCCCTATGTCTAGTTCATTTTAGATTTACCACATCAATCTTATTGGTGATCAAACAACAAGAAGCATTAAGCTTAAGACTTAATAAGTAAACCTTTAAATTACCCAAATTATAAAATAACCCCTTATAAACCGGTGATATTAGAATTCATCACAACCCCAGATAACTAACACATAACTAGGGCTAATAACAACTTAAAAGTAAAAGACATAAAGTAAAAATACTGAAAAGTAAAAGACATAAAGTAAAACTGAAAAGTAAAATAAAATAAAATGCTAAGGTAAAAGGAATTACTTTTACTACTACTAATTTAGATATCTCCCATAAAATAATATATAAACTTATGATAATATTACCAACCGACCATATAGGCGGTATCCTGATTAAGTCAAATTAAGTCCAACCAGCCATAAAGGCGGAACCAAAATTAAATTACCAACCGACCAATCTGGCGGTATCCTTTATTAGTCAGGTTTAAACCAGATTAAAATGAATTACCAACCGACCAATCTGGCGGTATCCTTTATTAGTCAGGTTTAAACCAGATTAAAATGAATTACCAACCGACCAATCTGGCGGTATCCTTTTTAAGTCAATATTTTAAATAGTGAATATATTATTTTTAAGGGAGATTAATCTAAATAGTAACAAGGGAGATTAATCTAAATAGTAACAGTAAAAAAATTACCTTTCACCCTAGCTGGGGAAGTTACCTCCTCATGGTAAATAGTAAAAACTGTAAAAAGTAAAAGTAAAAATTAAATTACTATTATTACAAAACGTAATAAAAATTATTTACAAAACTAAAAATTAAAAACTAAAAAACTAAAAAACTAAAAGAATTTAGAGAGAGAAACTCTCTCTTTAGAAAGAATATAAGAGAAAGAGTGGTGCCCAGAATTCTGAAATCTCGAGCTCAATTTATAGGCCTCGGTAGGCTTCCAGCGTCGCGACGCCAGGGCCCTCAGCGTCGCTACGCCAGCTTTTGTCGACGTGGCAAGCTCTGGTTCATCTGTTTGAAGATTCTGGATAAGTTGATAAGGTGACACGTGGCGCGGTAGATGGGCTTCAATTATTGTGACACGTGGCGGCTTCTGATTGGTCGCTGAGATTCTTATCCGCCACGTGTCAGATAAGGATTAGATACTCAATTATTGATGCTGACGTGGCGCTGACGTGGCGGTGAGGTGGCGATGATGTGGCGACACGTGGGAAAGAGACTGTCGGCACCGTAAGATTGCGACACGTGGCACTTCCTGATTGGCTGATGATGATATGGCACGACACGTGGCAATGTTGACTTGTTGACTTGCTGACGTGGCTGATGACATGGAGACACGTAGGATGCCACGTGGCACACGTGGCGATGATGACTGTCGGCATCGTAGGATGCTGACCCATGGCACGGCGCATGTTAGCAGATCGGCTGTGATGGTGACACGTGGCACGGTGCATTTTAGCAAAGTCAAACTTTTCTCATATTCTGATTTGTGGACTCGGTGCACGTTAGCACTGTTCGGTGCATTTTAGGCGTCGCGACGCGGATAATTTACTGAAATGTCATTTTTGTCCAATTTTCACTGTTTTGGCCCAAATCACCTCCAGAATGTCCTGAAACTTTATTTATCAACAAAATAACACAAAACACATCAAAACATTCACAAAACTCAAGAAACTATACAAAATATTAGGTTAAATGAGTGGGAAATAGTGATATAAATACCACTCATCATCCATTTGTGATTACTCAGGTTTTACCATATGGAGCTGTTGAGTTACTTGATCCCAATACCAATGATACATTCAAAGTTAACAGCCAGCGTGTCAAGCACTACTGGGGAGAATTATTTGAGCGATAAAAAGAAAGTGTCATACTTTCAAATCCAGCCTAACGTTCGGGCAGTCATGTCTAGCTGACGACATTAAACTTAGCGCTAGCAGGGAGGCAACCCATGCAAATTGTGTATATATTCAGATTTGGTGTGTTTTATTTTTGGTGTGTTTAATTTTTGTAGGTAAAGTCACATTTCAGGATGGAAGACGTTCTCGCAAATCTTCACAAACAATTTCCTTCTCTCCATCAAAACTCTCTGATGAAAATCTACAAAGCTCGCTTGGAATGAATGATACTTATGATGATCAAAGTTATTCCTAATGACATTCATTGGATTATTGAAGCACGGGTCCGATTGGCAGGTGAGTCCTCTGACTCTTTTGTGTCATATCTGCCTGGTTTAGGAAGAAACACCTATGCTATAAATGTGCACGCATGACATGTAATACTTGTTGTCATTCTTTAAGAATGGTGTTTGATAACCGTGAAGATAAAATTAAATTCATTAGGGATGGTTTGAGTAAGGAGTCTTTGGATGACATATCATTGACTCTTGAGACGCATCCTAGTGGATAGGTGCATCACGTAATTTACATGTTACATGCACAATTCCAAAAAGAAAGACAACATTTAAGTCTCGGGAATCTGACTCTAAAAGACCATGTTTTCCAATTTATAAGAAAATTGGATGGGAAGCTTGTCTCTTACGCATAGACGTCATTCAAGCCGTTACTTCTTATAAATATTATTATCTTTTTGTATTTATCTAATAATTGTGATTTATTTTGTTATTATCTTTTATTTTCTCTTTGTATTTATCTAATAATTGTGATTTATTTTGCTATTTTCTTTTATTTTCTTCGACAGGATCCATACTTTTTTACTTTCACGATATATTTTACTGTTTAGCTAATAATTGTCATTTGGTAGGTACTAGTGCTATTATTAGTCACCCTTTTTCAGGTTTTATAAATTCAACTCATCATTGCACTCTTGAAGGGATATAGACTTGAGAAAAAAATACATAAAAAAAAAAAGGAAGCAACTTCAAGAAGATGAGTTGTAAACATTTGTGTGTTTTGCGGTACTAGTGCTGGTTCTAAACCAGAATTCGTAGCGGCAGCACAGGAATTGGGTCGAGTCATAGCTGAAAGGAATATGCACCTAGTATATGGTGGTGGCAATCTTGGACCAATGGGATACGTTTCAAGGGCCGTATAGGAAAGACGTAGTCAAGTTCTGGGAATCATCCCAAAACCCTTGGCAGAGGCGAATCTGATAGGACCATCAAACGGAGAGGAACTTATCGTGCTAGGTATGTCCGAATGACTTATGGAAATGATTAACAGTGTTGATGCTTTTATTGCTTTGCCATGTGGTTTAGGTATGATGGAGGAAATTTTTACAGTACTATCTTGGACGAACCTGAACATACACCAGAAACTGATTGGACTGTTTAACGCTGATGGATTTTATGATTTTCTTTATGTGTTTCTTGATGATGCCCGGAGAAATGGGTTCGTATCAAAATATGTAAAATAAATTCTCTTCACTGCAAGAACTGTCAATGATTTAATTGACCAAATTCTATACTTTCCAAAATAAACTGGTCTGATAATGATCGTGGTAAGAAGCGTCGGATAAATCTGGATCTTAACCTTTAATTTTCTTTTTAGATGTAGAATTTCAGCTAGCCAGGTATTGTTTCTAAAATCTTCTTCTACTTTTTAAGACATTGAGGATAATGTCTCATTTAGGTTTGGGGGAGGGGAATAGTTAACTAGTATCTTGTATTTTTTTGATTTTTAGTCAACAATTTTCAAAAAAAATTAAAAAAATTTTAGAAAAAATTAAAAATATTTTGTGTTTTTAACTTGAATAATCAGGTAAAATTGGTGTGAGATAGCTGTGTAAGGAATTTCCACTCCTGAGACGTATCTCAACCTATTTCGTAACAAGTTAATTTTTATTTATTTCCTTTTGAATTATTTAATTTGTGAATTCTCTATAATACTTACTAAATTAGATCTTCATATGCTCAGTTGACAGGTCTTATCAACATGCATGATAACATACGACCATGAGTTGTAAATGAAAAGTTTGTAATATTCAGTGATCTAGTTTAATTGGAGGAAGCATATAAAAAAAGCAATGAAAAAAATTTTGAGATTCGAGTAATTAAGTCTGTAAAGGTGTTTTAACACCTAGTGCCCTAAAGCCAACTGGCTTGGGAGTCACTGGCTTGGGAGTCACTGGCCCAAAGCTCGCTACATGGATTGAAGATGTTGTAAAAAAAAGATATCTAAAATCCGAGTAATTAAGTCTATAAGGGTATCTTAACATCTAGTGCCCTAAAGCCAACTGGCTTGGGAGTCACTGGCCCAAAGCTCGCTACATGGATTGAAGATGTTGTGAAAAAAAAATAGATATCTGAAATCCGACTAATTAAGTCTGTAAGGGTGTCTTAACACCTAGTGCCCTAAAGCCAACTCGCTTGGGAGTCACTGGCTCAAAGCTCACTACATAGATTGAAGATGTTATATAAAAAAAAATCTATTGCCAAAAAAATGTGTGAATTCTGATATAACTTTAGGACAAAAATATTAATCTCTTTTCAACTACACTTATGAATATTGTGGGCATAATGATTTGATTAATACCTTGTTGGTTGTGTATATGAAGAATGGTAAAAAAATCCGGAGAATTTACTTATTTGATAATTTAGAAAGAAATAAAACAACTATTAACTTGGATAAGACGTTTCACTTGTTTAGTCTCTAACTTGTTTAGTCTCTTTTCTCTTTTCTCTTGTCTTTTTACTTTTGTGTGCATTATATTGATGTTTGTGGGTATCATCACTGTAAGCCCTCACGAGACTACAACTCGTCCACTAGGGACACCTAGGGGTTTAAAGGCTTGTTGCATACGCTAAATGCAACCGTGATCCCTACGAAAGTGGCTTAGTTTAATTTTAATTGTTTGTTGTATTTTATTTCATTGTTTTGCTAGAGGACTAGTAAAATGTTAGGTTTGGGGGTGTGATGAGCGGAAAATATATCATTATTTACCGCCCCTTTTACTTAATATTTTGTATAGTTTCTCGAGTTTTATGAACGTTTTGATGAGTTTTAGTTTATTTTGCAGATAAAATAAAATCGGGACTTAATGGAATCAATCAGGACGAAATATGGAACAAATATTGGCAAAAACTGGACTTGACATTTTGATTTTGGAGATTGGAAACTTGAAATGGCGTTCTAACGAAGTACAATTTCGGAAATTCCAACTTTGTGCAATTGTCATATTTTGACCATAACTTTTTACTCTTATATTGGATTGAGGTGATTCAAGTTCCAGATTAAAGACGACTCAAAGATCTACAACTTTGAAATTCATAATAATTTCTAATTCTGAAGTTTCCATGACCTAAATAGATAAAACATTCGGAAGTGTGTTATGTGTAATTATTTAAGTCATTTTAAAAATTAAAAAAAAATAATAAAATAATAAAATAAAAATTGTCAAACTTCCACCAAACATGCAAGCATGTTTGGTGGAGGATTTGGTACCATATTTGGTGTCATGTTTGGTGCCATTTTTGATGCCATGTTTGGTGGAGTAATTGGTGGATAAATTGATGGAAGCCTTTAGATTTGCCTATAAATACAAAGCTAAACTTTGTAAATTTTTCATGCTTTCTTTGAAGGAATTTCTCCATGAAAACCTAAAGGAAAGTGTCTTGTATATTTATTTAAGTTTTCTTGTATTTTCTTTTATTTAATTAATAAAATTTTGTGTGTTTTCATTTACAGCAAGAGCAGGTAATCTCATTCCGCTGTGGTGAAAATGTGAGACTTTTAATATAATAAATTAAAGTAATCTCCCTTATTTTAATTAAAATTTATATTAATTAGCTACCGCCTATATGGCCGATTTAGGTGACAACCTTATTTACCGCCTCTATGGTCGGTTTTACATTCCAGACGTAGTTTCCGCCTATATGGTCGGTTTAGGTAATAACTTTGTTACCGCCTATATGATCGGTTGGATTTAATTGAGACAAATGGAATTTCTGCCTTTATGGTCTCGTTAAATATAATTAATTATTCGGTAAACATTGACAATAAGGAGATTTCTAATTTTGAAATATTAAAAGTGGATCCTTTAACCCCAACATTTTCTTTCATTATTGTAATTTTACTTTTATTTATCTCCAAGTTATTTTTTATTATGTTTTGTTTATTTAAGTGTTTCATAATCCTAAGTATGTTTTGTAACTAAACATATTATCTAGGGGTGTGATGAATTCCAATATCACCGGTTTATAAGGGGTTATTTCATGTCTTGGTTAATATAAAGGTTTATTTATTAAGTCTTAAGCTTAATGCTTCTTGTTAACTTGCCATTAATAAGATTGATGTGGTAAACTTAAAATAAACTTGACGAATGAATTTTAGGTTTCAGCCTTAGACTGAATAGCCTACGATCTTCCTTAAGGATAGATAACCCTAATAGATTTCCTTCCAGGATAGACATATACCTGTCAGGGGGGGTAGCCACAATTGGAACTTAATCGTAATGAATTCAAGTAACTGGTTAACATAAACATAAGAGTAATTAGGTTACACTGGGTATTTGCATCTGACCATCGACAGAGGCTTTTGCATAATTTCATGTATTGCACAAACATGAGATAACCACTTCATCTTTAAAAGATATTGGAAGGATTCACAACCCTAGATAATTTAATAATATTGATTTTACCTTTAATTCACTTTCACACTATTTTATTTACTTGTTTTAGTTTAAAGTCACCATCCAATCAAACAACCAATCTATTAGATACTCGTAAACATTTGGCTTCATAAATTAATAGCTTAGGTATTACGTCCTCATGAGATCGATACATTTTATACTACTTGAACATACATGCACTTGCTTTATATGTGTGTGATCACGCCGATCAACGAACGACCTTTATGAATTATACAAGTTAAGGTCATCATATATGTTTAACAATCCTTCTGTCATAGGCTATCAGAGTTGTGCTTAGGAAACATAGATTACACCGTCAAATTTCTAAGGCGCACATCTCATATTATTGACATGTCCACGAATCTCTACAACTAATTATAAATTATTTCTGATATATGTGATCTGTGGACAATTATGACCCATAACATCACTATTGTAAAAGACATGGTGTTTTTGTACAAATTAACTATATGACAAAGGAAATTGCTCTTTTATCATTTTGTAATTGGATTACTTGGATATATAAATGATAAAAGTCCATATGATTAGTACCGGATAATAAGATATGAGACAGTATCAATCCATGAAAGGTTTAATCATTAAATATCCTTAGTCGTAGTATTATCGAGACTGGAGATCGATAATGCAGAATAGACTAGTATTACACTTGTGCGTGTTATGGAAGCTTAACGACATAGTTCTCATGTATTTAAGTATTGGATACTTATGCAAGTGTGATATGAGTTCTGTTAGCCGTTGGACCGGGAACAGCTTCGCTCTGGATAGACCCCTCGGAGTCCCATTGGTAGTATGACTATGTGTCTATGAGAATCTGAATCAGGGTAGGTGTATGTGGTCTAACCTGAGACTTGCATCGCTAATACTTGCTACAATCAGTATACTTTGGTTATGGTCGTCCAATGTTTTAACAGGTTCTGTGTACGCCTCTTCTGGGTTTACTGAGAATCATAGTGTATTGGGTGTGATGTCAAGATGGAAGTATCACTTCAGTCATATGGAGATGATGATCACGCAAGATACAGAACTAGCACTCTTAAATGCTGCAGCTTTCGGGATAGTATGACTAGGTGATGATTATCCGATTACAGAGACTAGTTGCTAGTGATCCGATATATGTTTCGTACGGGGCAGACACAATTCCAGCCCTAGGCCTAGCATGTGACATCTGATACTGGATCGTACTACGCAACACATAGTATACTACGCCTGATACATATTATATATTCCTCGTTGAATATTTCTGGAGAATTGGGTAGGCACGGTGCTTTGCTAGAAGCCAACCATGTCTTGTAAATCAGTGAGAATGTGGTACGCGGTATGCACATATCAGATAGTTCGACAACCGTATTTACTACCAACATATCCAGTGATCTTTTGTTGGACAATTATGACACATAGCGTCACTATTTTTTAAAAGACATTGTGGTTTTTGTACAAATTAACTATGTGACAATGGAAATTGCATTTTATCCTTTTGTAATTAGATTACTTGTATATATAAATGATAAAAGTCCTTATGATTAGTTTCAGATTATAAGATATGAGACAATATCAATCCACAAAGGTTTAATCATTAAATATCCCTAGTCGTAGTATTATCGAGACTGGACATCGATAATGCAGAATAGACTAGTATTGCACTTGTACGTGTTATGGAAGCGTAAACAACATAGTTTTCATATATTTAAGTATTGGATACTTATGCAAGCGTGATATGAGGTTGTGTTTACTGATGGTACGGAAACAGCTTCGCTCTGGATAGACCCGCGGAATCTCATTGGTAGTTTGACTATGTGTCTATGGGAATCCACTTCAGGGTAGGTGTATTTGGTCTTAACCTGAGACTTGCATCGCTAGTACTTGCGACAATCAATACGCTTTGGTTTTGGTCGTCCGGGACTTTAACAGGTTATGTGTACGCCTCTTCTGGGTATTTTGAGAATCGTAGTGTATTGGGTGTGATGTCAAGACGGAAGTATCACTTCAGTCATATGGGATGATGATCACGCAGGGATACAGAACTGTTCTCTATTATGTTGCAACTATCAGGATAATATGACAAGGTCATGATTATCTGATTATAGAGACTAGTTGCTTATGATCCGATATATGTTTCGTACGGGGTAGACACTATTCCAGCCCCAAGCCTTGCATGTGACATCAGATACTGGATCGCAATACACAATACTATGTATACTACGCCTGTTATATATTATATATTCCTTAAAGAATATTTCTGGAGAATTGGGTAGGCACGGCGCTTTGCTAGAAGCCAACCATGTCTCGTAAATCGGTAAGAAAATGGTACCATGTACGCACATGTTCGGATAGTCCGACGACCGGATTTACTACCAACATATCCAGGGATCTCATGGGTCGCTTCTCGAAGATTCACCGATGACGTATGACTCGAACATAATTAATCTAGGATTAATTAGATGAGTGAAAATTAATATAGGATTAATTACGACGAGATTTTAACTGGGATAAAATTCAAATAAAAGAGAGAGAACGATTAATTCGGAATTAATCGATTAAATAATATATTCGATATATTATATGAAATTAGATTCATAACGGAATTAAAATTGGATTTTAATTCGGGCAAACGAATTAATTTGGAATTAATTTGTAAGTAACTTTAATATAGTATTTTGCTAGGCATAATTATTTAATTAAATTTGATTTAATTACGTAGCAACGGAAAATTCATTAATTCAGAATTAATGAACCCGAGCCCGGAATTTGCTTGCGGGCCCACTCGAATTTTGAATCAAGTGGGGCCCACAAGTCACATCACCTAGTCATTTTAATCAACTTTTAGTTGATGGAATTTGGTGGGTGGTTGATAACTTGTTTAACACACAAGTGTGAAGTGTTGATGACTTTTACCAACATTTTGGTATATCATTATTTTGGTTTTTTGAAAATCAAATACAACATTTTCACTCAACTCTTCTCTCTCTCTCATCACCGAAAATTGCCTCTCCCTCTCCTAGTATTTGGCTTGGCTGAATACTACCAAGAACACAAGGAAGAATTGTTGAAATTTTTCAAGTGCTAGCACACTCAAGGATTCATACAAAGGAGATAGGGAAACATCCATTGAGTTTGGAATTCAAAAAGTTAAAGCTTGGAGCTTGATACACAACTTGGAGGAGCTTGGAAAAACTTCAAAGAGAGCCAAATATTTGAACTCTACAGATCGTACAACCGATCAAAGTGAGTATATTTCCGCTATACTTCTTTAAGTATTCACATGATTTTATGCTTGAAATGATCTTGGTTTGACCTTAGAAACCCAACAATGGTATCATGAGCCTATTTTGAGCATGAAATGAAATTAGGGTTCTTAATCTAAAATTTGGGTATTTTTGATTTGAGCATGATTTGATCAAATTGTTTGTTTGAGTATGCTTAGATTATGTTAACTTAGAGTTATGCATGATCAATTTGATGAAAAATTAATTGGATTTATTTTCTCCAAAAACATTAGCTTGGCCGAATGTTGTAGAACCCTAGGTCATGGTGATTTTTTGTTTTTTAAACCATTGGGTGTGTTTAAAATGCTTGGATATATTGATTTGTGATTTAATTGGATTGAAATCAAAATCGGATATAAAAATCCCTTAATTGCCGTGACCCTAAGAGCATGTAAATGAGTTGATTTTGTTTCAATAATGTTGGATATGTATTGATAATAATTAAGCATGATTAATTATGTAAATTGGTATTTTGGAAATGTTAATTTAAATAATTAATCATGGCTAAACACTTTAATAATTAAATTATGAAATTTGGAATATTAGAATTTAATTAATTAGGCTTAATTCGGAATTGGGCTAAATTGTTGATTTGGGCCTAATGGGCTTGGTTGGGCCAAGTTGGTTTAGAACAATTGGATTGGATCCAAATTGGGCCTAAAACCATTCCATTAAGTCCAAATATAAAAAATGGGCCTTTAAATAATTAATTGGGCCTAATGGGCCAAAATAATTTTGTGGCAAATGGTGATTCCTTATTGGGCTTTGGTTTCCAAAGTCCATGCCTTAAGAAATTAATTGAAAGCCATTGGACGTTAATTAAATTGACATTGGATGTTAATGGGCTTTGAGACCCATTAAGATTAGATTTAGAATTTAAGTCATAAATGCACATTATTAAAGTGTAATTATTTAATTTGGAATTAAATAACGAATTAGTATTGAGTACAAAATAAATTGGATAAAAAATATAGTTCGATATAATTCAAGAATTCGTACTTTGAGTACTTATTCTTAAAACGAGTTGGACTCGCGGAAATCAAATCGTTGTTTGAACATTGGATGATCACTTGATTCAGAGATTAATTAATTGGATTAGATTGATTGAATAACATGCTTTGTGTGAATACATGGATGTGTTGTATGAATAATGTATATCAGATGGATATTAGATGGGTGAGGGCAATTTTGGAAACTGTTGTAATAAATTTAGAATTTATTAAATTGGACCTGCGTGTCCAGCCTTTATCTCTCGATTCTTTGTAATTCTCTTCTCACCAATTCCCCTCAAAGTAATGAGGTTTCTTTAATGTATTATGTAAGTGGGTAGAAGTTAGAATAGTACTAGCCGGGGAGAGGAAATAGAGTGATTTGTTCTAGGAACAATTTGGGAGATTTCCATATGTATATCATTATTAATTTATTTACCGCGCCTTATTATGCTTTTAGAATGCATGCTTAATGGTGTATGATGATGTTGGGTTTTCTAGGTCAAACCAAGATCAAATTAAGCAATGAAATGTGCGAATACAACAAAGTAAAGTAGCGGAAATACTCACTTTGATCGGCTTTTGCGATGCGAAGACAACAAAAATTGCTTCCTTGAAGTTTCGGCCAAGCCTCCATGGTTGTCATCCTTGTGTTGTTCTTCAAGCTCCAAGCTTTAAGAATGATGATTCCATGCTCATGAATGGGTTGAAGTATATACTTGGATCGTTGATGAGACCATTAATTCTTTAGCCTGTGTTGTAGCCTAGCTCAACTGCTAATAGAACTATACCTAATCTGATTAGGATTATTTAGATCCAAAGTGCTTCTATTGATGCCTCAGCTGCAGCAATATTCCGCTTTTGTTGTTTATTCGGCAACAATATCTTGCTTGGAAGATTTCCAACTCACTGTTCAATTATTCAAACTACATAGTACCTTTATTGCGACTTACAGTCGTCTTTGTTGGTTTGAAAACTTGCAACGGTGAACCCAGTCACTTCAAGTTCTCCTTCTCCACGGCTTAAGAAAGCATCCTTAGTTCTTCTAAGATACTAAGGATGTTCTTAACATCAATCCAGTGACTATCACTTGGATTGGCCTGATTGTGACTCCATATGCTCAAAGCATATGAGACACCATGTCGCGTACATATCTTTCAATGTACGAGTTCTCGGAGAGTGCCAACAACATTTAGATCTATCCTAGTAGATCCTTATTCTTAAAATAAAGGTTGTCTCTCCCAAGTATCTACAGAGAATTTTCATGAAAGCCAAGCTTTCACCGATTGTATTATGGGAATGTCATTTCCAAGAAATGATATATCATCATTATATAGGACAATCACTGTCAGTGCGCTCCCACTAATCTTCTTATATACACAAGAATCATTTTCGTTTTGAATTAATTCATATACCTTTATGATTACATCAAAATGATAGTTCCAAGAACGCAATGCTTGCTTCAATCCATAAATGGATCGAATAACTTGCAAACCTTGTTTGCTCGTTTTGGTACGACAAAACCGTCAGGATGTTGTAAACATCCTCCAAAAGGTTTCTTTTTAAGGAAAGCGATTTTGACGTTTCGCTGCCATATTTCATAAATGAAACATGCAGCATTAGCAAGCATTATCCAAATGGATTTAACCATGGCAACGAGTAAAAGGTTTCGTCGTAATCGACACAATGTTGATAACGATACCTTTTCGCCAAGTCTAGCTTAGTACGTTGTATGTTGCCATCCATGTATGTCTTCTTTGAAGACTAATATAGTACCAATAGGCACAATGCCTTCCGGTACAACAACCAGTGTCCAAACTTGGTTGGTATACATGGAATCCATTTCGGACATCATGTCACTTTGCCATAATAGAGAGTCGATACCTTGTATCACTTTCTCATACGTAGCCATTTTGTATTCCTCAATAAGATTGACATCTTCATGAGGTGAGATCAGAAACCCATACCTCCCAGGTTGTTTTCTGTCTCTGTCCGACTTGCGTGGTTCTTGTGTATTTGAAGATTCTGGTACAGTTTCATCCCTGATGAACTGTTTGTGTTCCATTAAGGAATCGGTGCCAGGAACAGTATTACTCTGATTTTCATCGAGTTTTACTTTCCTCCCACTTACCACTGCATATAGGTATTCCTTTTAGGAAAATCGCATGGCGAGCAATAATTACATTGTTCTCATGTGAGTTGTATAAGTACTATACTTTGGTTTCCCTACGATAACCTATAAATTGACACTTATTCGATTTGGGTTCTAGTTTGGTATCATCCAAACATATGCCCAGCATTCCCAAATCTTCAGGAATGAGAAAACCCGGTTTCTTTCCTGTTCATATCTAATATGAAGTCTGTCTAACAGATTGTATGGAACCTTACTCAAAATAAGCATTGCACTGTTTAATGCGTATCCCTTGGAGGAAAATGGTAACTCAGAGCGACTCATGATTAACCTTATCATGTCCAACAAAATTCAGTTTCTCCATTCGGACACACCATCTAATTGAGGTGTTCCGTTAAGAGTCCACATTGAAAGAATACTATACTCTTTCAAGTATTTGAGAAACTTATTGCTTAAGTATTTTCCCCCATGGTCTAACTGTGACGGTTTAATACTTTAGATGATCTGTCTTGTCAACTTCGAGTCGAAACTCTTTGAATTTATCAAAAGTTTCCGATTTATGTTTCACAAGAACACATAATCATAACGCGATGCTACATCCGTAAAGGTTACGAAGTTTTCATATCCACCTCTAGCCTAGCTAGACATGGGCCCACTTACGTCACTATAAAAGAGGGCTAACATATCGATGGCACTTATACTTTTACCAAGTAAAAGATGTTTTAGGCATTTTGCCTAATAAACTAGATTCGTAGACATCATTTGAATAGAATCAAATCTGTCCTAGTACCCACTCTTCGAAAGTGTGGATATATGAGTCTTGTTTATGTGTCCTAGACAAAAATGCCACAAATAAGTCTCATCTGATCAAATCAGTTTGAGATATTTGTTTGTCATGTTATACATTTGAGATTCATTTATATTCAAAATATTAATACCGTTATTCACATCTAATGTGTTTATCTCAATATCATCTTTATAAAATAAAACACTTTAGTGTTCTAGAATATAAAGGTATACCTGCAACGAGTTATACTCTGATATAGAGATAATGTTTCTAGTCAAACTAGGTATATTATAATAGTTTCCTAATTTAAGTACATACCCTAATGATAGTTCCTAAACTTAGGTTTCTACGGTTAAAACAGCGACTCTCGTCCCGTTTACGACTCGCAGATAAATCTCATCTGAAGCCAGTCTCCTGCTTATCAGCAGATCCCGCACATCAGTACATATTATGTACAATACTTAGTATCAAAAATCCAATTTTGAAACCAGTAGTGAACATGTTTATGACAAACATACTTGAAGTCGGAGCCTTGCCCGTCTTCACTTCCTTCACGTATGCCTTGTCCATATGGCAGTCACGCTTCCAGTGACCCCGTTTGCCATAGTTTAGGCAGACATCTTGGGATATGTCATTTGTCTTCCTAGAAGACTGTGATGATTTTATCTT
Source organism: Zanthoxylum bungeanum (assembly GCA_019454045.1). Classification (NCBI taxonomy): domain Eukaryota; kingdom Viridiplantae; phylum Streptophyta; class Magnoliopsida; order Sapindales; family Rutaceae; genus Zanthoxylum; species Zanthoxylum bungeanum. The sequence continues at coordinate 63,845 of SKCR01052133.1, read as the reverse complement.
TGCCCCTTTATAGAAGCTCTGGCTCTGACTCCTTGAGCATAACCATCAACTCTCCAAGAGTTTACTCTTGGTTCACAATGAATCTGCCCTAGCTTGTGGGTATAGACTATAAGATCAAATCTTTGGTAGTCTCGGCCAAATAGGTAATGCCCAGCTAACCTAGCTGATCGATGTCAGCAATCATCTGCGACACCTAGTGCTCGACAGATGTACCCTCTGACATACGTGAGCAAAAGAGCTTCTTTTGCAATTTGTACTTCTAAGATCTAAGAATAGATCTATGAAGATCTTTAATTTCAACATCATGTTATAAGGATCTAATCCTTAATTTTGAAGACGGAATTAAAGAGTCATTGCATTAAGCATAATGGATTGAGCACTAAAGTTATCATCACATGAATCTTCCAAAGATCATGTTCTACTATTTGCTCAACTCCGGGCTTAAGCCGAGATGTAATTCTATCAAATAGAATAACTTCTCAATTCCCAGGACTATCCTGAGGTTCTATTCCCTATCTGAAAATTAAAGCCGTTATTTTATTTTTAAGACTTTTTACCCAGGTTTATGTTTTAAACGCTAATCTTTCATTTATCTTGATTGCTATAGTCCAACTATCCAATCAACGATTTCGGGTACTATTGAATATAATGATTACTATAGTCTAACTATATAATCAACTATAATTTAATTGGCTAAATCAAATATATTGATTACTATAATCCAATTATATAATCGACTATAAATGAAATAGTTTGAATACAGTCCAACTGTTTAAATTAAAACAACTAATTAAATATTAGTCAACTAATATATTATAATTAATGACGAAAAATGAAATGAGCGCGTATTGGCAAGTATCTAAACGAAATTGAAAATTTAATACTTGCCTCCCCCTATTTTCGGCGAGCCTCTACCCTCTGTTGAGTACTCGGGAAACTTGTTTCCTAGTGGGCTAGGATCCCTTAAATAACACACAACCTTGACTTTGGCCAACAAATTGTATGATATTTAACTAGGTAGATCTCTAAGATCAATTGGATCTCATCCAATTCCTAGATCCAGTAGGTGGACATCCAAGTCTGAAACACATATCTAATATATGTCAATATATCTGATATATTCCCTAACATTTTTCCTCTGAATCAACTAAACCTTGGTTTTGGCACAACAAACTTAATGATTCCAGTTAAGCGGGACCCATTGACTTTGGAAAGCTTCGTAATCGATGTCGATGGACAAGAAATGATCTTAACTTTGGCCAACAAATCACAACTTGGACAAGACATGCAATATGGAACAAAGCCTTCATGATTCAAACACATCCGCGATGGACAAAGGTCTTGACTTTGGCCAACAAACCAGTGCCAATCTTGGATCTTGAGAATGAATCATTCAATGGAAGGAAAAACGCTTAAAATTTCTTGAGGGTTTTTCGCGTAATTGGCAACTAATTAATTATCTTTGATAGGTCTCATCATACACCATTAAGCATGCATTCTAAAAGCATAATAAGGCGCGATAAATAAATTAATAATGATATGCGGATTGATATTTAAAACATTTTGTTCCTAGAACAAATATCTCCTTTTTCCTCTCTCCCGCTAGCACAAAATTTTACTTCTACCCAATTACATAACACTTCTAAAGAAACCTCATTTACATTGAGGGAATAGTAAGAAGATAAAAAGAAAAATACAAAGAGTCAAGAGGTAATAGGCTGGACACGCAGGTCCAATTTAATAAATTCTAAATTTATTACAACAATTTCCAAAATTGCCCTCAACCCATCTAATATCCATCTGATATACATTATTCATACATCACATTCATGTATTCACACAAAGCATGTTATCAATCAATCTAATCCAATTAATTAATATGAAATTAATGACCATCCAATGTTCAAACAACGATTTGATTTGCGCGAGTCCAACTCGTTTAAGAATAAGTACTCAAAGTACAAATTCTTGAATTATATCAAACTACAATATTAAATCCAATTTAATTTGTATTCAATATTAATTCTTTATTTAATTCCAAATTAAATAATTACACTTATTTAATGAGCTTTGCGACTTAGATTCTAAATCTAATCTTAACGGGTCTCAAAGCCCAATTAACATCCAATGTCAATTTAATTAAAGTCCAATGGGCTTCAATTAATTTATAAGGTATGGACTTTGGCAACCAAATCCCAATAAGGAATCACCATTTGCCAAAATCAATTTATGCCCATTAGGCCCAATTAGAATTTTAAAGGCCCATTATATTATATTTGGACTTTATGGAAATGGTTTTAGGCCCAATTGGATCCAACCGATTAACCTAAACCAAACTTGGCCCAACCAAGCTCATTAAGCCCAAATACAACAATATTAGCCCAATTCCAAATTTAGCCCAACTAATTAAATTCCAATATCATAATTTAATTAACTAAAGTGTATACCATAATAAAATTATTCAAATTAACATTTCCAAAATATCAATTTACATAATTAATCATGCTAATCATCATCAACACATGTCCAACATTATTGAATCAAAAAATCATCTCATTTCATGCGATATAGCTCACGGCATTTTAGGGTTTTATAAATCGATTTCGATTTCAATCCAATTAAATCATTAATTAATTTATCCCAAGTCTTTAAACTCATCCAATGATCAAAAGAACAAAAAAATACCATGACTATTTAGGGCATATTACATTCGACCAAGCCAATTTTTTGGGGAAAAAATAATCCAATTCAATTTTCATCAAATTGATTATGCATAACTCTAAGTTATCATAATTCAAGCATACTCAATCAATCAAATTTATCAAATAATGCTCAAATCAATTTTACCCAAATTTTACCCTAATTCAATTTCATGCTTAATAACCGCCCTGATACCATTGTTGGGTTTTCTAGGTCAAACCAAGATCAAATTAAGCAATGAAATGTGTGAATACAACAAAGTAAAGTAGCGGAAATACTCACTTTGATCGGCTTTTGCGATGCGAAGACAATAAAAATTGCTTCCTTGAAGTTTCGGCCAAGCCTCCATGGTTGTCCTCCTTGTGTTGTTCTTCAAGCTCCAAACTTTGAGAATGATGATTCCATGCTCATGAATGGGTTTCCCTATCACCTTTGTAAGACTCTTTAAGTGCTAGCTATGAAGATTTTTGCCACAAAAATCACCTCTTCTTCCTTTGATCTTTTCGGCCAAAGAAGAAAATATTTGGGAGAGGAAATTTTGGCACAATGCCGTGAGGTAGATGGAGAGAAGAAGAAGTTGTAATGTGTTGTGGTTTTTGATTTCAAAAATCAAATACCAATTACCACTTTCAAAAAATGGTACAAGGCATTAAAGCCTTTCAACAACTCCCATCAATCACAAAAGTGACATGCATCACATCACTCAAAGTTGATGTGACTTCCATCACAAGAATAACTAATGATGTGACGCGTGATGTGACTTGTGGGCCCCACTTGATTCAAAATGCGAGTGGTCTCGCAAACACTCCCAGGCTCGGATTCGCTAATTCTGAATTAACGAATTTTCCGTTGTGACGTAATTAAATAATTCTGCCTAGCAAAATTACTATTCACGTCGCTAGCGAATTAATTCTAAATTAACTCGTTCGCCCGAATTAAAATCTAATTTTAATTTCGCGTCGAAATCTAATTTCGTTTAATATATCGAATATATTATTTTATCAATTAATTCCAAATTAATCGTTCTCTCTCTTCAAATAGTATTTTATCCCAGATAAAATATCTCCGTAATTAATCCTAGATTAATTTTCTCTCTCTAATAATTAATCTCAGATTAATTATGTTCGAGTCATACGTCATCGGTGAATCTTCGGAAAGTGACCCATGAGATCCCCGAATATGTTGGCAGTAAATTCGGTCGTCGGACTATCCGAACACGTACGTACCTAGTATTACGTTTTTACCGATTTACAAGACATGGTTGGCTTCTAGTAAAGCACTGTGCCTACCCAATTCTCCAGAAATATTCTTAAAGGAATATATAATCTGTATCAGGCGTAGTATACATAGTATTGCGTATTGCGATCCAGTATCGGATGTCACATGCTAGGCCTGGGGCTGGAATCGTGTCTGCCCCGTACGAAGCATATATCAGATCTCTGGTAACTAGTCTCTATAATCGGATAAACATGACCTAGTCATATTATCCCGATAGCTGCAGCATACAAGAGTATCAGTTCCTTATCCTATGTGACCATCATCTCCATATGACTGAAGTGTTACTTACATCTTGACATCACACCCAATACACTACGATTCTCAATATACCCAGAAGAGGCGTACACAGAACCTGTTAAAGCCCTGGATGACCAAAACTAAAGTATATTTATTGCGCGCAAGTATTAGCGATGCAAGTCTCAGGTTAAGACCAAATACATCTACCCTGACTCGGACTTCCATAGATATATAGTCATACTACAAATGGAATTCCGAGGGGTCTATCCAGAGCGAAGCTGTTTCCATACCATCGGTAAACACAACCTCCTATCACACTTGCATAAGTATCCAATACTTAAATATATGAGAACTATGTTGTTATGCTCCCATAACACGCACAAGTGCAATACTAGTCTATTCTGCATTATCGATTTCCAATCTCGATAATACTACGACTAGGGATATTTAATGATTAAACCTTAGAGGATTAATATTGTCTCATATCTTATTAATCCGGAACTAATCATATGGACTTTTATCATTTATATATCCCGGTAATCCAATTACAAATGATAAAATTGCAATTTCCTTTGTCACATAGTTAATTTGTACAACAACACCATGTTCTGTACAAATAGTGATGTTATGGGTCATAATTGTCCAACAGATGAGACCTAATCAAAGATAATAAATTGGTTGCCAATTTACCCGAAAAACCCTCAACAAATATTAAGCGTTATAAACCCTCAAAATATATGTACTGATGTGCAGGATCTACGGATTAGCAGAAGACTGGCCTCAAAAGAGATTGACCTTCGCGTTGGAAATGGAACACGAGTCGCCGTTTTTTCCGTTGGGACTTATATTTTGGAACTGTCCTCGGGGCATGTACTTAATCTTTCAGACTGTTATTATGTACCTAGTTTGATTAGGAATATTATATATGTATCTTTATTGGCCCAATGTGGCTATACTTTTGTTTTTAGAAACACTGGGTGTTTTATGTATACAATGATATGGAGATATGCAGTGCTGATATGAATAATGGTCTTTATATTTTGAATATAAATCAATCTCAAACATATAATGTAACAAACAAAATGCTTAAATTAAGTAACAAAGATGGAACTTATATGTGGCATTGTCGTCCGGGACATATTAACAAGACTGGCATATCCACACTTTCGAAGAGTGGGTACTTGGACGGATTTGATCTAAATTCATATGACGTCTACGAATCTTGTTTATTAGGCAAAATGCCTAAAACACCTTTTAGCTGTAAAGGTGCACGTGCTACCGAACTGTTAGCCCTCGTTCATAGTGACGTATGTGGGCCCATGTCTAGCCAGGCTAGAAGTGGATATGAATAATTCGTAACCTTTATAGATGATGCATCGCGTTATGGTTATGTGTATCTTATGAGACACAAGTCGGAAACCTTTGAGAAATTCAAAGAATTTCAACACGAAGTTGAAAAACAGACCGGTAAAAGTATTAAAACATTACGGTCGGACCGTGGTGGAGAATACTTGAGCAATGAATTTCTTGATTACTTGAAAGAATATGGTATTCTTTCACAGTGGACTCCTCCCGGAACACCTCAATTAAACGGTGTGTCCGAACGGAGAAATCGAACTTTGTTGGACATGGTAAGGTCGATGATGAGTCGCACAGAGCTACTTATTTCCTTCTGGGGATATGCATTTAACAGTGCAATACTTATTTTGAATAAGGTTCCATCAAAGTCTGTTAAATAGACTCTGTATGAAATATGGACATGAAATAAATCGGGTTTCTCATTCCTGACGATTTGGGGTTGCTGGGCATACGTCAAACGTTTGGAAGGTACCAAACTTGAACCCAAATCGGATAAATGCCTATTTGTAGGATATCCTATGGAAACCAAAGGATATTACTTTTATCACCCACTAGAGAACAAAATATTTGTTGCTCTACATGCGGTTTTCCTTGAGAATGAATTCCTAAATGCAGTGGTAAGTAGGAGGAAAATAGAACTCGATGAAAATCAGAGTGATACTGTTCCTGGCACAGAATCCTTAACGGAACATGAACAGTTTACCATGGATGAGACTGTACGACAATCTTCGAATACACAAGAACAGCGTAGGTCAGAGAGAGTCAGAAAACAACCTGAGAGGTATGGGTTTTTGATCTCACCTCATGTAGATATTATCTATTGAAGAAGACGAACCGGCTACGTATGAGGAAGTGATACCGGGATAGATCTAGAAAGCTGCCTGAACTCTCCTAGAGCATATATATTGACAAAGTGTTGAAGAGATTCAACATAGAACAGTCTAAGAGAGGACTGTTGCCAGTGTCACATGGTGTCACTCTATCTAAGGACATGTGTCTTAAAACTCAAGATGAGAGAGACAACATGAGTCGGATCTTGTTCGCCTCGGCAGTCGGATCGATCATGTATGGCATGATATATATGCGACCTGATGTCTTGTATGCTTTGAGCAGGTGTAGTCGCTATCAGGCCGATCCAGGTGATGGTCACTGGATGACGGTTAAGAATATCCTTAAGTATCTTAGATGAACTAAGGATGTTTTCTTAATCAATGGAGATGGAGAACTTGAGGTAACTGGGTATACCGATGCAAGTTTCCAAACCGATAAAGACGACTGTAAGTCACAATCCGGGTACATATTTTGTTTGAACAACGGAGCAGTAAGCTGGAAATCTTCCAAGCAAGAGACTGTTGTCGATTCAACAACAGAAGTGGAGTATATTGCTGCAGTTGAAGCAGCAAAAGAGGTCGTTTAGATCCGTAAATTCCTAATTTGATTAGGAGTAGTTCCGTTAGCAGCTGAGCCAGTTCCATTGTATTGTGACAATAATGGGGCTATAGCGCATGCTAAGGAACCGCGGTCTCATCAACAATCCAAGCATGTTCTTCGAGGTTTCCATCTGATTCGTGAGATCATACATTGTGGCGATGTGAAGATCGAGAAGGTCGCATCAGAGGACAACATTGCAGATCCGCTGACGAAAGCTATTCCTCAGTAAAAGTTTGAGCGACATGTACATAGTTCAGGTGTTAGATGCTTGAGTGACTGGCTATAGGCCAAGTGGGAGATTGTTCGACAATTATGACCCATAGCGTCACTATTTGTAAAAGACATTGTGATTTTTGTACAAATTAACTATAAGACAATGGAAATTGCATTTTATCATTTTGTAATTAGATTACTTGTATATATAAATGATAAAAGTCCTTATGATTAGTTCCGGATTATAAGATATGAGACAATATCAATCCACAAAGGTTTAATCAATAAATATCCTTAGTCGTAGTATTATCGATACTGGACATCGATAATGCAGAATAGACTAGTATTGCACTTGTGCGTGTTATGGAAGCGTAACAACATAGTTCTCGTATATTTAAGTATTGGATAGTTATGCAAGTGTGATATGAGGTTGTGTTTACCGATAGTATGGAAACAGCTTCGCTCTGGATAGACCCCGCGGAATCCCATTGGTAGTATGACTATGTGTCTATGGGAATGCGCTTCAGGGTAGGTGTATTTGGTCTTAACCTGAGACTTGCATCTCTAGTACTTGCGACAATCAATACGCTTTGGTTTTGGTCGTCCAGGACTTTAACAAGTTCCGTGTACGCCTCTTCTGGGTTTATTGAGAATCGTAGTGTATTGGGTGTGATGTCAAGACGGAAGTATCACTTCAGTCATATAGAGATGATGATCACACAGGGATACATAACTAGTTCTCTATTATGTTGCAACTATCGAGATAATATGACAAGGTCATGATTATCCGATTATAGAGACTAGTTGTTTGTGATCCGATATATGCTTCATATGGGGCAGACACTATTCTAGCCTCAGGCCTTGCATGTGACATCAGATACTGGATCGCAATACGCAATACTACGTATACTACGCATGTTATAGATTATATATTCCTTAAAGAATTTTTCTGGAGAATTGGGTTGGCACAGCGCTTTGCTAGAAGCCAACCATGTCTCGTAAATCGGTAAGAAAGCGGTACCGGGTATGCACATGTTCGGATAGTCCGACGACCAGATTTACTGCCAACATATCCATGGATCTCATGGGTCGCTTCCCGAAGATTCACCGATAACGTATTACTCGAACATAATTAATCTAGGATTAATTAGAAGAGAGAGAAAATTAATCTAGGATTAATTACAGCGAGATTTTATCTGGGATAAAATTCAAATAAAAGAGAGAGAACGATTTATTCGGAATTAATCGATTAAATAATATATTCGATATATTATATGAAATTAGATTTCATAACGGAATTAAAATTGGATTTTAATTCGGGCAAACGAATTAATTTAGAATTAATTCGCGAGCGACTTTAATAGTAATTTTGCTAGGCATAATTATTTAATTTAATTTGATTTAATTACGTCGCAACGGAAAATTCGTTAATTCAGAATTAACGAACCCGAGCTCGGAATATGCTTGCGGGCCCACTCGAATTTTGAATCAAGTTGGGCCCACAAGTCACATCACTAGTCACATCATCTAGTCACTTTAATAAACTTTTAGTTGATGGAATTTGGTGGGTGGTTGATAACTTGTTTAACACACAAGTGTGAAGTGTGATGGACTTTTACCAAACATTTGATATATCATTATTTTGGTTTTTTGAAAATCAAATACACAACACTTTCACTCAACTCTTCTCTCTCTCATCACCAAAAATTGCCTCTCTCTCTCCTAGTATTTGGCTTGGCCGAATACTACCAAGAACACAAGGAAGAATTGTTGCAATTTTTCAAGTGCTAGCACACTCAAGGATTCATACAAAGGTGATAGGGAAACATCCATTGAGTTTGGAATTCAAAAAGTTAAAGCTTGGGAGTTGGTATATCATGTGCCGGGGTATATGTCTTCTCTCTCACAGCAGGTGGGTCCCACAGTTGTGTGGGGCCGCCTGCTGTGAGAGAGAAGGCATATAAACCGGCACATAATATAATTTTCGAAAGCTTGGAGCTTGATACACAACTTGGAGGAGCTTGGAACAACTTCAAAGAGAGCAAAATATTTGAACTCTACACATCCTACAACCGATCAAAGTGAGTATATTTTCGCTATACTTCTTTAAGTATTCACATGATTTTATGCTTGAAATGATCTTGGTTTGACCTTAGAAACCCAACATCTCTTGGGTCGCTTCCCAAAGATTCACCGATGACATTGGACTCAAACAGAATTAATCTGGGATTAATTATGAGAGAGAAAATTAATATGGGATTAATTACGGCAAGAATTTATCTGGGATTAAATTCGTCTAGAAGAGAGAATGTGATTAATTTGGAATTAATCGGCAAAGTGAATTTAATAGTTAAATTTGATTTTACTATTTAATTTATTTATTTGGGCTAAAATAATATATCGGAATATTAATTGAAATTGGATTTCAAATGCGGAATTAAAATTGGATTTTAATTCAAGTGAACGAATTAATTTGGAATTAATTCGTAAGCAACTTTCGTAATAATTTTGCTAGGCATTATTAATTAATTAAATTGGATTTAATTACGCCGCGACGGAACATTCGTTTAATTTTATTAAACGAACCCGAGCCCAAAGTATGTTGTAAGAGCCAACTAAATTTGGAATTTAAAGTGGTGGGACCCACTTTACTTATATCAAATGTTTGACATTTGATGGAGGTAGTTGGGCTTTAAATTAAATGAAACCATTTACTTTCACCAACCTTGTTTTTTGAAAACAATTACTTTAACTTGGTTTTGGAAACCAAAAGACAACACAACACAAAATTCTTTCTTTCTCTTCTCCTACCATTGCTGAACAACACTCTTCTTCCTTGGAGGAAAATTTTGTTTCAATTTTTGGACAAACTAGCACTTTGGGAGTCAAAGAAAGGTGATATGGAAACTCACCCAAGAGTTTGGAACTCAAAAGAAAGCTTGGAGCTTCTACATCCAACAAAGAAAGTTTTGAACTTCAACCGATCAATGTAAGTATATTCCGCAACTTACTCATTAATATTCACACACAAATCATGATCTTAGAGATCTTTGGCATGTCTAGGATACTAACAATGGTATCAAGAGCCAATCTAAGCATGATTTGAATTTTAGGGTTCTAAACTTTAATTTGGGGATTTTATGCTTGGAGTGTGAAAATTCAAAATTGATTATTTGGTTGTGTTTATATGATAATGAATTGGATTTGTGCATCATTGGATTTGAGAAAAATTGATTGGATCTAATTTTCCCAAATCATAAGCCATGACCGAATGGAACCATATGTAGTGCTCATGGTGATTTTTTGAATTTTGACAATTGGATATGTTAAATGCATGAAATGAATATTGATTGTTGATTTAATTAGATTGAAATCAAAATTGGATGTTATGTCATGTAATTGTCGTGAGATTGAAGCATGTTGAATGAGTTGATTTTGCTTCAATTTGTGTTGGACATGAATTGGAAAAACACCTTTTAGCGGTAAGGGTGTATGTGCCACCGAGCGGTTTGCCCTCATTCATGGTGATGTATGTGGGCCCATGTCTAGCTAGGCTATAGGTGGTTATGAATACTTCGTAACCTTTACGGATGTTGCATTGCGTTATGGTTATCTGTATCTTATGAGACACAAGTCGAAAACTTTTGAGAAATTCAAAGAGTTTCGACACGAAGTAGAAAAACAGACCGACAAAAGTATTAAAACATTGCGGTCGGACCGTGGTGGAGAATACTTGAGCAATGAGTTTCTCAATTACTTAAAAGAATATGGCATTCTTTCACAGTGGACTCCTCTTGGAACACCTCAATTGAATGGTGTGTCCGAACGGAGAAACCGAACTTTGTTGGACATGGTAAGGTCAATGTTATTTATTTTGAATAAGGTTCCGATAAAGTCTGTTGGACAGACTCCATATGATATATGGACAGGAAAGAAACCAGATTTCTCATTCCTGAGATTTGGGGATGCTGGGCATATGTTAAACGTTTGGATGGTACCAAACTAGAACCCAAATCAGATAAGTGCCTATTTGTAATTGGTTAACCTAGGGAAACCAAAGGATATTATTTCCACAACCCACAAGAGAACAAAATATTTGGTGCTCTCCATGCAGCTTTCCTTGAAAAGGAATTCATAAATGCAGTGGTAAGTGGGAGGAAAGTAGAACTCGATGAAAATCGGAGTGATACTATTCCTGGAACCAATCCCATCACGGAACACGAACAGTTCATCAGGGATGAGACTGTTCCACAATCTTCTAATACACAAGAACCGTGTAGGTCGGAGAGAGTCAGAAAATACACTAAGAGGTATGGGTTTCTGATCTCACCTCATATATATATTAATCTTATTGAGGGATATAAACCGGCTACATATGAGGAAGCAATACAAGGTATCGACTCCGCTTTATGGCAAGATGCAATGAAGTCCGAAATGGATTCCATGTATACCAACCAAGTTTGGACATTGGTTGATGTACCGGAAGGCATTGTGCCTATTGGTAGTAAATGGGTCTTCATGGTGAAGACAAACATGGATGGCAATATACAAACGTACACAACTAGGCTTGTAGCGAAAGAGTATCATCATCAACATGGTGTCGATTACGACGAAACCTTTTTACCTGTTGCCATGATTAAATCCATTCGGATAATGCTTGCTAATGATGCATATTTCGATTATGAAATATGACAGATGGACGTCAAAACCACTTTCCTTAACGGAAACCTTTTGGAGGATGTTTATATACAACACCCTGACGGTTTTGTCATGCCAAAACATGCAAACAAGGTTTGCAAGTTAAATCGATCCATTTATGGATTGAAGCAAGCATTGCGTTCTTGGAACCAACGTTTTGATGAGATCATAATGGAATATGGTTTCATTCAAAATGAAGATGATTCTTGTGTATATAAGAAGGTTAGTGGGAGTGCACTGACAATGATTGTCATATACGTTGATGATGTATTGCTTCTTAGCAATGACATTCCCATACTACAATCGGTGAAAGCTTGGCTTTTATTAAAATTCTCCATGAAAGACTTGGGAGATGCAGTCTTTATTCGGGGAATAAGGATCTACTGGGATAGATCCAGAAAGCTTCTTGGACTCTCCCAGAGTTCGTACATTGATAAAGTGTTGAAGAGATTCAACATGGATCAGTCATAGAAGGGGCTGCTTCCAGTGTCACATGACGTCTCTCTATCTAAGGACATGTGTCCTAAAACTCAAGATGAGCGAGATTCAATGAATCGAATCCCGTTCGCTTAAGCAGTCAGATCGATCATGTATGCCATGATATGTATGCGACATGATGTCTCGTATGCTTTGAGCATGTGCAGTCGAAATCAGGCCGATCCAGGTTATGAACACTGGATTGATGTTAAGAACAATCTTAAGTATCTTAGACAAACTAAGGATGCTTTCTTAGTTTATGGAGAATGAGAACTTGAGGTGACTGAGTTCACCGATACAAGTTTACAAACCGATAAAGACGACTGTTAGTCACAAAAAGGTACATATTTTGTTTGAATAACGGAATAGTGAGCTGAAAATCTTCCAAGCAAGATATTGTTACCGATTCAACAACAAAAGCAGAATATTTTACTGCGGCTGAGGCATCAAAAGAAACATTTTGGATCTATAAAATTCCTAATTGGATAAGGAGTAGTTCTGTTAGCAGCTGAGCTGGGCTACAGTACAGGCTAAGGAACCACGGTCTCATCAATGATCCAAATATATACTTCGATGGTTTCATCTGATTCGTGAGATCATACATCGTGGCGATGTCAAGATCGAAAAGATCGCATCTGACGATAACCTTGTAGATCCGCTGACGAAAGCTATATCTCAGCAAAAGTTTGAGCGACCAGTACATAGTTCAAGGGTTGGACACTTGAGTGATTGGCTATAGGCCAAGTGGGAGATTGTTGGACAATTATGACCCATAGCATCACTATTTGTAAAAGACATGGTGTTTTTGTACAAATTAACTATGTGACAAAGGAAATTATTTTTTTATCATTTTGTAATTGGATTACTTGGATATATAAATGATAAAAGTCCATATAATTAGTACCAGATTAATAAGATACGAGATAGTATTAATCCACGAAAGGTTTAATCATTAAATATCCCTAGTCATAGTATTATCGAGACTGGACATCGATAATGCGGAATAAACTAGTATTACACTTGTGCGCGTTATGGAAGCTTAACGACATAGTTCTCATATATTTAAGTATTGGATACTTATGCAAGTGTGATAGGAGGTTCTGTTAGCCGTTGGACCGGGAACAGCTTCGCTCTAGATAGACCCCTCGGAGTCCCATTGGTAGTATGACTATGTGTCTATGAGAATCCAAATCAGGGTAAGTGTATGTGGTCTTAACCTGAGACTTGCATTGCTAATACTTGCGACAATCAGTATACTTTGGTTTTGGTCGTCCGGAACTTTAACAGGTTCGGTGTATGCCTCTTCTGGGTTTACTGAGAATCGTAGTGTATTGGGTGTGATGTCAAGATGGAAGTATCACTTCAGTCATATGGAGATAATGATCACGCATGATACAGAACTAGCACTCTTAAATGCTGCAGCTATCGGGATAGTATGACTAGGTCATGATTATCCGATTACAGAGACTAGTTGCTAGTGATCTGATATATGCTTCGTACGGGGCAGACACAATTCCAGCCCTAGGCCTAGCATGTGACATCTGATACTGGATCGTATTACGCAATACATAATATACTACACCTGATACATATTATATATTCCTCGTTGAATATATCTGGAGAATTGGGTAGGCACGGTGCTTTGCTAGAAGCCAACCATGTCTTGTAAATCGGTGAGAACGTGGTACGCGGTACGCACGTGTCGGATAGTCTGACAACCGATGACATTTGACTCGAACATAATTAATCTGGGATTAATTATGAGAGAGAAAATTAATCTAGTATTAATTATGACAAGAATTTATCTGGGATTAAATTCGTCTAGAAGAGAGAACGCGATTAATTTGGAATTAATCGGCAAAATAATTTAATAGTTAAATTGGATTTTACTATTTAATTTATTTATTTGGGCTAAAATAATATATCAGATATATTAATTGAAATTGGATTTCAAATGCGGAATTAAAATTGGATTTTAATTCAAGCGAACGAATTAATTTGGAATTAATTCGTAAGCAACTTTCGTAATAATTTTGCTAGGCATTATTATTTAATTAAAGTTGGATTTAATTACGTCGCGATGGAAAATTCGTTTAATTGGATTAAACGAACCCGAGCCCAAAGTGTGTTGTAAGAGCCAACTAAATTTGGAATTTAAAGTGGTGGGACCCACTTTACTTATATCAAATGTTTGACATTTGATAGAGGTAGTCGGGCTTTAAATTAAATGAAACCATTTACTTTTCACCAACCTTGTTTTTTGAAAATAATTACTTTAACTTGGTTTTGGAAACCAAAAGACAACACAACACAAAATTCTCTCTTTCTCTTCTCCTACCATTGCCGAACACTCTTCTTCCTTGGAGGAAAATTTTGTTTCAATTTTTGGACAAAGCTAGCACTTTGGGAGTCAAAGAACGGTGATAGGGAAACTCACCCAAGAGTTTGGAAATTAAAAGAAAGCTTGGAGCTTCTACATCCAACAAAGAAAGTTTTGAACTTTAACCGATCAATGTAAGTATATTCTGCAACTTACTCGTTAATATTCACACACAAATCATGATCTTAGAGATCCTTGGCATGTCTAGGACACTAACATGATCAACCATAGGAGATCGGCTTTGGCCAAAGTCTTAAGAATCGTGACTTACTCACATGAATACCTTAACTCCTTATGATACATTTATGGGCCGACAGATCATATCTTGATCCAATTTTGATTAACGAATGTATCGGTCCAAACCCAACAAACATCTAACGGTCATACCATGAAATGTCTTTGACATACATGACATCAAACTGTGGAGGATCACACATAAAATCAATAATATCATATAGTCAAAGGATTACATATGCAAGTCGACCCGGGGAGATTCATATTGATGGTGGTGTGTATTTCCAACTATTAGGAATCACCTGTGAGTCATTCAGTATTCGCTCCAATGAATACTCTTATGTCTATACGAGCTTCACTTGCTCATGGTCAATTGGGTTAGACCATTGGAACTCCAAATCAAATATACGACATGTGTTAGTCTTCTAGGTTATAGGAATTTGACCGTATTCCAAAATCAACGACTAGGAATATTCACTTTAAGAATAATTTATATTAGTAATACTATCCTAATTTCGGACCACCCAATGTCCAGTATCACTACATGACTATTCTAAGGTCGATATCATTCTCATCATATTTATATATCAAAGTAATATGTATTATGCCATAATAATTACCATTAATACGGTTGACATGAAAATATAGCTATTTTATTAATAAATAATAAAATATAATGTACAATACATTATTCGGATTGACGCTCAAAGTATCAACTCCAACAGTGGCTAGTGACCGTTGTAAAATAACAGTCATTATCTGTAGCCGTTTTCAATAATCGGTTAGCCGATTGATGGCTAATTATTAACTAATTAAAGGTTTCCAAAATTTTGCTCTCTGCCTAAGTTCAGACATCCAAAGACCTTATGGAAGACGTCCAAAGTCCTTAGGATCGACGTTTGGTCTTGCCATAATTTTGAAAACCTTGTATTTTAGTTCTCATTTTAAAACCAAAAAATATAACAACTTAAACCAAATTATTTTGAAATCAAATAAGGATTTTTTTTTTTATCAAAATCAAATGATTCTTTTAAATTCTAAAAGCTTGAAAATAATATTACAATTAAAGTCAAAATAAGTTTTTTATCATTTGATGAAAACATTCAATTTTGTAAGCTATACACATGTAAAAATGATTTGAGCTCTAAAGATCTTATTATGCATAATCTTACTCTACACAAGCATTATAAGATTATAAAGAAATATATCATAAGCTAGTCTTCTTTATTTTGTAGTTTGTTGAGCTTATTTTCATACTTGATGCCCATGATTGACTTGAAGATGTGTATTTACTATTTTACCTTTAATACATGATTTTCCAACCTCACTTGGCTTGGATGTTGTCATACCGGGCCGAGCCCGAGCCTGACTTTTCAAAAAATTGAATTTTTATTTTTTCTAAAAAACTATTTTTTAATACTTAAAAAAAAATAATTAAGAATTTCAATGTTTTTAGTATTTTCTTAGATTGGATCTTAAAAATTTAGTTATAAGTATATGTATTGTCCCAAAATTTAGTTATAAATATAAGTATAGTTATAAAAATTTCAAGATAAAATTTCTCGTAAATGTCACAAATACCGTAAAATAATAAAAATATTTTTTGAAAGTCATTTTTAGGCGAAACAAACATACCCTAAAATAAAAATTAATGAAAATGATTAAATTTTTCTATTGATCGGAAAATATTTTATATTGACCAATTTCGTTACAAGTGTTTTAAATATCGTAAAATGACAAAAATATTTTTTGAAAATCGTTTTACGACGAAAGAAATAGATCTAAAGTAAAAACTAATTTGATAGGCTATGTGGATGTAAATGATGTGATGAATTCGATAAATAATATATCTTTATCCTAAAATGAGAGAAATAATAATTGTAGATGGTGGGATCGTACTGCTCTTTCCATCCATTTTATATTATCGCAAAGAAAATATATAAGGAAATCAAAACATGATTAAACAGTGATAAATTTTTCATCAAAACAATGTTGTTTTGATAATGTTGGTGGTATTTTCGGGTCCTATGATATCTAAGCAATACGACAGAGGTAAAAAGGGTAAACTTCCTTGTTGATCGAGATCATTAATACCGACCCGACCACATGAGTTAGGTACCGAGCACTTATGATATGTAACCCGACCACATAAGATCGGATGACCGGGCATTATCAGATCAACAACAGCATTCTCAGTTCAAAAGACCATCATGACCGACCTCATGAAGACCGGGAATATGGCGGGATATGCTCCAGAAGATAATACATCTTATTCTTACGGATAAGAAGATAAGTTATCCTATTTTCATGGGGAAAAATTGATGAGTCAGTGTCCTAATAGGATATGGGAAGTGAATGTAGTTTCGACTAGGAATTCTTATGGGAAAATGAATCTGATTTCTTCACTATTATAAATAGAAGGGGAAAGTGTAAGTAATGACATGAATATCATTAGGATCAGACTTGTAAACACAAGACAGACCGGAAAAAGCATATTTCGGTAATAAAATATCGCCCGTTCTGTGCCCGTGGACGTAGGTTGGATCTAATCCGCCGAACCACGTTAAATCTCTTTATTGATTGATGCATTTATCTGTCTTTTGCCAAATTTGTTTTTGGTTTCCCATAAACAAAACAAATTCGCAGTTGGATGAAGATTGTCTCGGGAGTAAAAAACCCTTATTACCCCTGAGACCAAAATCAACCGTCAACAGATAATAAATAAAATGAAAATGAAAATAAAATAAAAATAAAATGAGATCGTTTTGACAAAAAAATCTTGGTTTAATTTCTATATCATTGTTTTATCATAAAATAAAATTGTATGTGTGTGGGCCCTCAAATATCAATCACGCGAATACACCCTCCCCCAACTCCCTCATATTAATGTTATAAAATGAACGGCCAAGATGAAAAGCACACGAGAAAATAAAAGCAGTCGAACACAGTTTTTGTAACCAAAAGTTTTGTCTCTTTTTCACAGTAGAAAAGTGATTAAAATAAAAAACAAGGAGGAAGAAAACCAGAAAACCAAAGTTCTGGTTTGTTTCAAAAGAGCAGCACCAAGCGCGTGAGCCCACAAACAAAAACTCCATTGCCATTGCCATTGCCATTGCCATTACCAAATCTCTCTCATTTATTTATAGCAACTCATTTATTATTATATTATGTTTCTGTTTTGCCCACTTTTTCCTTTTGTTTTCTCTCTCTCTCTCTCTCCCGTTTTTTTTTTGCCCCATCATCTTTCTTTCAGTAAGTGAAATTCTTATATATTTGTTTCGTTTTTGAAGTTTCATGAACGAAGCAAAAGAGAGGGTTTCAGGCATGGACTCAATGTTTTCCGGTTTGTTAACTTTATCCCCATTTGATACTTTGATCTGGTTTTGTGTTTTTTTCTCATTTTTTTTTAAACCATTAATGTCGCTGTTTTTATTAACTTGATTATACTGACAATGTAGGTCATATGAAACCCTTTTTACATCTGGCTTAATGGGTTTTGCTTTTTTATGTTACCTGTTTCATTTCATTATTCTTCCTTGATAAAGACCATTTCTTTTGCTGTTTTTTCAGCCATTTTTACTTTACTTTGTGTGTATGACTGTATGCATCATGCATGTATGAGAGAGAACAATAACTTTTTTTGGGTTGTAAAACCCTAAACTTTAGGGTAAACTGAAAGTGTTGGCAGTATTAATATGATTTACAGGGCCACATTTTCATGGTCATTGTAAGGAAAAAAACAACACAAAACAAAACAAAACAAACTCTCTGTATAGGGTGCCAGTGGTAAGGCTGATTCAAGTCATAATCTGCTATTGCTTAACTTCTAATGATGAGGAGCCAGAGATATGTAAAGAATCAATATTGAAGTTTTAATATATTGGAAGATTTGTCATCTCATCTTGGCATGGAATGGATCTAATTTTTCTTTTTACTGTAATGTTTAAAGTATAGGTTTTGGTTCATCTAATCATACGGTGCACATAATTGGAAAGCAACTATAGGTTAGAATTTTAATGTGGATTAGGAAGGGCATAATTAGAGGTAGGAAAATTTTAATGTCCGCATAATAGAAAGAATGTTAAAGATTATGGCTGTACTTCTGGAATATATTTGTTCACTCATTCATTTTAGCACAAGTCTCTGGAGTTCAGAATACCATTGGGTTATTTTGATTGTATGCCATCCATCACTTAATTGAATCTAGTTCTTCATACATTTGTACTTTTGCTTCTTGCTCCATCAATTCTTTTAACAATTTTCTTTTGTAGCAATGCCTGGGCAAGCACAAGACGTGTGAAGTTCAGTGTTGATTTTTTTTCTTTTTCATTTTCAGGATTTGTACTTGACCCTGCAAAATGTAGCCGACTGAGCCTGGGAGAGAAAAGAGAACTGGTTCATGAGATTGCCCAATGGTCAAAAGATGCCCCAGACATCCTTAGCTCATTTAGCCGCAGGGACCTTCTCGAAATCATCTGTGCAGAGATGGGTAAAGAGAGAAAGTACAGCGGCTATACTAAATTTCGAATGATAGAGCACCTTCTGAAGTTAGTTTCTCAGAAGTGCAAGAAAAATGACGGTGATAATTTTCTTGCATTTTCTTCGGCCAAAACTCAAGCTGAATCTAAGAGGAAAAGGCAAGAAGAATGCATACCTGAATTATCTAGTGATCAAGACAAGGTTTCTGTAGAGAGTAAAGCAAAACATGTTAAAATTCAACTGTGTGAGAATGCAGCATGCAGAGCTGCTTTAAGTTTGGATGATGCCTTTTGTAAGAGATGTTCATGCTGTATTTGTCAGCGATATGATGATAACAAGGATCCTAGCCTATGGTTGACCTGTGGCTCTGGTTCTTCTGATGATAAGGGCTCATGTGGAATGTCGTGCCATTTGGAATGTGCTTTGAAGGATGAAAGAACTGGCATTGTGAAGATTGGTTCCTCCACAAAGTTGGATGGCAGTTACTGCTGCATTTCTTGTGGGAAAATTAATGGCCTGATGAGGTAATGAGGTTTTTTAAACACATGAAGAATACCATTCATTGTTTAAATGCATATAGTTTATATTGTGATAGATCACTTTTGGTTTTTAACTTTAAGCCAAACATAAATAAACCAAATCAGTTATTTGGGAATAGATGTAAGTAGACACAGTGGTACATGTGGGCACACATGCCTGCAGGACTGTTGCTACTTACTATAGTTATATTTGTTGCTCCACTGTTTTATTTGAAGTGTCCTGTGCGAGACTCGTATGAGATTCTGGGATGATGGCAGGCATCCCTTATGATATATGCCTTGGCAGGCATGGAGTAAGGAACTATTATATTGGTTAACTTAGGAGTTGAAATCAAGTTTATCAGCCAAACCGTTAGCGAAAGTTTATTACTTTATTTAAATACCTTAATGTTTTTACTTGTGCTTCTGAGAGATCAAAGATCAGGTATCTCTGAAAGAATTGTGAGGATTTTAACTTCTAATGTGGCATTCAGATTCATCATAATCTCAAATTTAGAACTCAGTCCAACTTGAACATTTGTACAAGTTAGTGTTGTCACACTAGTCGTGGCATTTTTCTTTTTGAAGAAGAAAAAGCTCTAATTTTTAATGTGAAGAAAGAAGTAACAATTAACTAATTATATGTTAACGTTTTACAGAACCTGGAGAAGACAATTGTTGGTTGCCAAAGAAACCAGAAGAGTGGATGAACTATGTCTGCGAATATCTTTGAGTCACAAGATTCTTTTAGGTACTGAACTATTCAAAGATGTGCAGAAAACAGTGGAGTCTGCCTTACAAATATTGACAAATGAAGTAGGGCCGCTGAATCTGTTATGCACAAAGATGGCACGGGGTATTGTTAACAGGCTCTCTTGTGGTGCCAAGGTTCAGAAGTTGTGTGCTTCAGCAGTGGAAGCATTGGATTCCATGTTTGCTGTTGGTGCTTACCCCACTGATATTGGAAAGAAAGAGTCAGCCTGTAAGTTTCTAAACTTTTTGAGCATATGTAGTTCTATGGAGTGTCCAAACCAAACATAATATTAGTCATGTAAATTGGGTGCATTGTGGTCATGGAGATGATAATACATGACTATAGGAGAATATACAGAGATCGTTTTTAATTGCTATGCTGAGAGGTACATACCCACAGGGAGTCTTTAAAAAGCTAAAAAAAAATGAAATCATTCCATTTTTCTTTTCTTTCCTTTTTCCACTGATGTTGATTGTTATGTCTTTTTCTCCTTGTAAGCTTGCCGGATCGGATTTGAAGAATCCTCTTCAACATCAGTTGTCATCATAGTAGAATATGAGGATAATCTATTAAAAGACTTTTCAGGCTGCAGGCTCTGGCATCGTAAGGCTACTGATAAGGATTATCCAGACAACCCCACCTTGATTATATTAAGGCCTGAGAAGAGATTCTTATTAACTGATCTCAATCCTTCCACTGAGTATTTCTGCAAAGTTTCTCTGTTTGTAAGCACAGGGGTTTTTGGTGTTTGGGAATCTAAATGGAATACCCCTGCATCAAACAGAAGTTCCGCTGCAGCTACAGTCAAACATAGGAAGAGGGAACATGCTAAAATATCTCAGGTTCATTCTCTTGTGGAATCCACAAACTCTAGCTGTCTTAAAATAGATTCCAGCAAGCACCACCCAAAGCTTCCACTTGCTAACATCAAGAAAATCAAAGATGAAGGGCTGTACTCACTTCCTCCTTTATTGAGCCCCAAATCAATATCTCCTTCTACACCTTGTAAATCTGATGGAATGCGGCAAAAACCAGGCTCCTGTTGTGAAAAGAAACTGGAAGAGAGTGATTATGATTATTCTGTCAGAGTCGTCAAATGGCTAGAGCACGAAGGGCACATAGACGAACATTTTAGAATAAAGTTTCTCACTTGGTTCAGCCTGAAAGCAACAATGCAAGAAAGAAGGGTGGTCAGTGTCTTTGTTGATGCTTTCATTGATGACCCACCAAGCTTGGCAGGGCAACTCGTACACACTTTCAAGGATGAGATCTGTTGCAAGCAAAAACAAGTTCCTGGGGATGGTTTCTGTACCAGGCTCTGGCATTAAGAAGATAAGAGACTTTCTTACGAGTTACGACAGCACTTTTAGAAACAAGGAAACATAGTTGACTAGTTTTTATGCAAAGCAAAATGTTCAGCTCCTTACATTTTCTTTTGTCCAAGTTGATATTCAGATGACTTGTTAACTTCACATTTTGCGAATCCACTGATTGTCAGCATGTTTTTATAGTACTTTGAGAATGCAGGCTAGAGGGCATAGTTTCACCCATAATTTGGACTTTAGCTCCATGGAACTATGATTGGAAAAACTAGCAAGTATCATTTTTATGATAAGCAGAAAAGGGAGCACCAGCGTTTGAGATCTGAAAATGTTCCAACAGTGAAAGTACTCGAGATTCCATTCCCATTCATCCTTCCTGTTTCACCCAGATTATTACTGCAGTACAGTTGCTGAGAAAATCAAAAAATTACCACCCCTCCCTCATGATGAACTGCCAAAAAAAATCAACAATATACATGTTCACCTAATGAAAAAGCAATATTATCCTTGCAAACACCTCACCTGACAATTTAGATTAATTTTTAAGATTATTAATTTACATGCCATGCTACCGCAAATACACTCTAGGAACTTTATATTAATTTTTAAGATTATTACATGCCATGCTACCGCAAATACACTAGGAACTTTATATCCAGAAAGTCTGAAGTCCTCAGAGGGACTCATGAATTTGGAGCATCATTGAATGAGGCAGCAAGGTATTCTGCAAGGCTTGGCTGAGAACTGGACTGCCTAGAAGCTTCTGAAACTCTCGGCTTTTTCATGCTCATGGACTTTGGAAGCCAGGAATTTGAAGAGCCGGGGCTTTTCAAACTTCTACTCTTCCATATAAAGGGTTCCAATTGCTGCCATGGGTTTTCATCCATGGAATAGTTGTAGAAACATTCTGGCCCTTGTCTTCTGTCTGCTCCCAAACCACGAGAATGAAGTCCTCGCCCCCTTCCTCCGCTACGCCCCAAACCTGGGTTCATGCTGCCGTCATACCAGCGACCTCTCCCTCTTCCGGAACTTGGACCAGGACTGCCTCCATGCCCTGAACCAGGGCTCGGACCTCTGCTCTGCCACTGAGGCCTGCCTTGGCCATATCCGAAACTAGGGCCTCTTGCCGGTCCAAAGCCAGGGCTGAAATACTGACCACCTCCTGATGCACTAGATGGTGAATTATACCCTGTGCCTCCAGGTCCATTCCAGGATTCAGGAGTTCCTTGATGTATCATGGGTAAAGGACTAGCTCCTCTTGGGCCTCCAGAGGTAGCACCAACAGGATTGTTATAAGGACCTTGTGCTTGATACATTCTCTGGTCAAATGAAGAACTACCTTGCAATTGATGAGCAGGGTAGGGAGTCATCCCAGAGTACCAAGAAAAAAATAATTAATAGAAAAAAAAATAGTTGGGAAAGATAGCTTGTTAACAAAAAATCGATAGATAAAAAGTTTCAAGTGAAAAGTTATGAGAATGAACCATAATCAATAATAAAGCAGAGTACCAAGAAATTTGTATTAATGACCTCTAACAGACTTGAGAACAAATAACAAGAAAGTCCAAAAGACAGGGGAAAATGCATGTAGTGCAACATAACAGTATGAAGTTGCCAATGTTATCAGTTCAGGCCTGAGTCTGACCATGGATCAACTAAACAATTACAGTTACGCTGGAAAAATACAACTAAAGCAGCAATAAAAAAACAAAAGAACATGGATCTAGAGCTTAGTTCAATCCAACACAAACTTCAATTGATCAAAACAAAATAATCATCATTCATAAGTAGAGCAACATTAGGGGAAAAGAAGCTACCTGGTGCGAATGATGAAGGCGGGGGCATGGGATAAGCACTGAAACCAGGAGGTGTAAAGTAATCTTGTTTAATCTGATTATCAGGCTGGCCACGCTTCTTGTTGAATGCAGCCATAGGGTCTGTGTAAAAACCAAACCTTGAACTCGCAAATGGTTTCCCCTGTATTTGTTGAGCTGCAGAGTCCTCAACCAATGGGTTAGAAAGGGAATTAGGAACTGGAAATGTCTCAACATTACTAAAACGTTCAGCCTGTGCAGCTTCCATACGCATGGTTCTCAATCTTTCCCTTCTTTTTTCCGATTCCTCCATTTAACCTGAATTTTTTTTTGAAAAAAAAAAAGACAGCTCACAACCCATTACGAACATAAAATCATATTAACTAATAGCCAAAATCTATATTAATTCTCCTTTCGTGAGCAAACTGGAACAATGGTAAATCCCATTACAGTCATCAGTAATGTTTTGAGCATCTACAAGATAAGCAGAACAGAAAATAAATGCTCAACTTTATTTTTGCAATTATAAGAAATAATAATAATAATAATCTTATATTAAATACGTCACCATCTGCTTGACGACCAAATTTTTTTCTATTTTGGTAACTAATAATTATATGTAAAGGAAATATATAAAGATATATATATATATATATATATATATATATATATATATATATATATATATATATATATATAGTAACCAAAACGACTACATTAATCCCAATATATGTAATTAATCTACATGAACCTACAAATAATCAATTTTAAAAAAATCTGTGAATTTTCCAACCGAAATTGAAATTTGATAAACAAAAAGAAAATGAGAAATCATGAAGCGGGAAACTCACATAAATTAGAATTGAAATAGCGAGATTTGAATTGCTTCCGGAATTTCGCCCAATGTTTCGAAGTCTTTTGCTTCAGTTGTAGAATCGCGCCTTGAAGTACAACTATCGATTCGTTTTTTTTTTTTTTTTTTTTTTGAATTAGGGTTCGACCCAACACTTAATATGGAGCCCCAAATTTGAGAAACATTTTATAGGAGTATAGGGCTTCAGTTCACAGCGTATTCATATGAACTTCCCAAAATACCCTTAATTAAACCAGCCCCGAAACATTTGACCGTTGGATCAGCCTCAAATATCATTCCTATCCAACGGCTACGATAGCCGAACTCCACTTGCAGGATTCGAGTGAAGGAGGAAGCTCTTGAAACTCTCTCTCTTTTTCTCTCCCTTGAGAGAAAGCAGCTCGTTATTTTGGCAGATTAGCTGTATGTAGTTCAACTGCTACAACCCAACCTAAACGACGCAGTTTCTTTCTACCGAGTGTTGATCGATCGATCAACCAACACACGCCCAAAACAAAACAAAAAAACACTATGCCGACCAACGAAGGTTTTTCCAGTACTCTTTTTTTTTTTTTTAATTAATTTTTCAATGTTATTTCTGCTCGCATTTGAGGGAATTTAATTATTTATTTGTTTGTTTGTTCATTTTTTTAATTTATATTTATTTCTCTATTTGTGACACAAATATACCCTTCTTTAGTGGAGAGTATTGTACTAAGAATATAAGTTAGCTTACAAGTTATGGAAAAAAAACAAATCAGAGTATAAGTTAGTTTATAAGTTGTTTAAGTGTTTGGTTGGACACAAGTATAAGCTATAGTATAAATTATGAAATTCCAAATAAGGGTGTTGGCGGTATTTTCAGACCCTATGATATTTAAGCAGTATGGCATGGGTAAAAAGGTAATTCTCTTCTTGGTCAAGATCATTAATGCCGACCCGACCACTAAAAGCCAACAGTAAGGGGCCGAGCACTTTACGATCGGTAAACCGACCACTTAAGATCGGATGACCGGGCATTATCAGATCGATAGCAGTATTCTCAGTTCAAAAGACCATCGTGACCGACCTCATGAAGACCGAGAATATGGTGAGATATGTTCCAGAAGATAAGACATCATATTCCTACGGATAAGAAGATAAGTTATCCTACTTTCATGGGGAAAAGTTGATAAGTAATGTCCTAATATGAAAAAGGAAGTGAATGTAGTTTCAACTAGGAATTCTTATGGGAAAAGAATTTGATTTCTTCACTATTATAAATAGAAGGGGAAAGTGTAAGTAAGGGGCATCAATATCATTATCATCAGACTTGTAAAACACAAGAGATATCAGAGAAGCATA
Source organism: Zanthoxylum bungeanum (assembly GCA_019454045.1). Lineage (NCBI taxonomy): Eukaryota > Viridiplantae > Streptophyta > Magnoliopsida > Sapindales > Rutaceae > Zanthoxylum > Zanthoxylum bungeanum. The sequence goes on along the minus strand of SKCR01052133.1, from coordinate 37,754 downwards.
TCTCAGTAATAAAAATATCATTCCTTTTGCGCCCGTGGATGTAGGTGGGATCTGATCCGCCGAACCACGTTAAATCTCCTTGTTGATTGGTGTATTTATCTGTCTTTTGCTAAATTTGCTTTTGGTTCCCCCCATAACCAAACAAATTCACTATTGAGGGATGGTTGTTCTGGGGGTAATATTCTCATTATTGCCCTGAGACCGAAATCCGCCGTCAACAGTTGGCGCCGTCTGTAGGGAGTTCCAACAAAAAGCAGCACGCGTAGTAAGACAATGGCAGAAGGTGGAAATCGTCAGTCGTCGGGGAGTTCAACAGCAGAATGGATGGAGAAAATAGAGGAAAATATGAGGAAAGATAGGGAGGAAAATCAAAACCTGTTGAAGTCCATGATGAACAGACTGGAGAGGATGGAAGAAACGAATAATGAGGGGCTTGAAGCCGGAGCCAGTCGGAGGAGAGGCGATAGCGGAAGGAAAAAGGATCGCAGATGTGAGTAATGACGATGAACCGAGGAGGAAGGGTCCCTACGGGATGAAGTCCGTAGTAGTAGAAAAAGATTTACAAACGGAGGATACGTGGGAAGAAGAAGAGGGGAGACAGTCGCCAGATTCTTCCTATGATGACCCCCGCGATACCAGAAGGGGAGACATGAAGGATGGTGAAACTAGACGGGAAGTCTCAAGCCATGAGGAACGCCGCACCTGTGGCAACAGACGCAAAGAAGGCCGCAGGAGGCAGCACGGTAACACAGATGGCAGTATAAAATCTTGGTTAAGAAAAGAAATGGCAAAGTGGGGAGCGAACCTCAAAACGGACACGGGAGATGATCAGGACGGCGAGGTTGAATCTCCCTTCACAGAAGAAATAAGGTCGGTAAAATTCCCAAGACGATTCAACATGCCGTCCATGACGCCCTACAAAGGCCACACTGATCCAAAATCCCATATTGAGAGTTTTGTCCTATTGATGGAGGTCCAATGAGTAGTAGGGGATGCCGTTTGCAAAGTATTCCCCCTAACCTTGGGGGGATCTGTCATTCTGTGGTTTAGAAGTCTAGCCCCAGGGAGCATCGGAAGCTTCGCGCAACTCAGGAAGTCATTTGTTCGGCACTTCAAAGGGGCCCGCGTCCCAAAGAAGACAATTGGGGAATTGAGGCTCATGAAACAGGGGGACGATGAACCCCTGAAGGCTTTCATTGAGCGGTACCATAGCATGGTGCTCGAGGTTGGGGGATATGAGTCGCTCGAGGCCTTGGAGAGTTTGAAGGGAGCCTTAAAGATCGGAAAGCTGTGGACCCACTTGAGGATCCAGGGTACACCGGATTATGCCACCGCTCTGGAAACAGCCCGGAAGTTTGTTTTGTTGGAAGATGAGGAGAGAATCACCCGGAGAGGGACATCTATCAGGGAGAGGACGACGAGGGCAGAAGCTCCTCGCAGGCCAGATAGGGAGTTAAAAAGGCCACCCCCGAGGCGAAGGAAATTCAAGCCAATATATCGGGATGACCCAGAAAAGAGAATCTCGGCCCAGGTGAACCATGTGGCCCGGGAAGAGGCATACATTCCTCTAAATAAACCGTTGGGGCAAATCGACATGGAAATCCAGGGAAAGAGCCTCTTGATAGAGCATGACGTCAGAAGATTCCCACCGGACATGAGGAATAAAAAATCATATTGCATACATCATAATTTGAGGGATATTTCGAGATGGTAATCATGGGGAGGGAGTGCCCCCGTCAGATGGTCGGCCCGGCTAGTTGAGGAAATACGGCTACAAGGAATGTGTTCCCGAATGTTTTGTCTGACCAATGGATCCGTGAGAAGCACAACACGAGGTGGGATTATGCCCTCGTGGCGTTTGCTTGCTCCAGTGTTACCGAACATAAGGAGGAGCATGCCCTTAATGTTTCAGACACTCTTTGATCCTTACCTATTTGGTCATTCGGATCCGTGAGAAGCATAGCACGAGGGATTATGCCCTCGTGGCGTTTGCTTGCTCCAGTGTTACCGAACATAAGGAGGAGCATGCCCTTAATGTTTCAGACACTCTTTGATCCCTACCTATTTGGCCATTCGGATCCGTGAGAAGCATATCACGAGGATGGATTATGCCCTCGTGGCGTTTGCTTGCTCCAGTGTTACCGAACATAAGGAGGATCATGCCCTTACTGTTTCAGACACTCTTTGATCCCTACCTATTTGGTCATTTGGATCCGTGAGAAGCATATCACAAGGAAGGATTACACCCTCATGGCGTATGCTTGCTCCAGCGTTGTAAGGAGGAGCCCTCGAACGAAACACATGCTCCATAATGACCTGACGTATAGATGAATGTGCCCTTACCATCCTAAACGCTCTTTGATTCGAATCCTGGTTCGCCGAGACTCTGAATTGAAAGGTTCAAAATTATGTTTTGGAGACCTCGGTCAGATGGCTGTTTTGAGGAATCCGTGCTATTGTTTACACTTGCAAAATGTTTCATTTCGAGTCACTCCCATTTTTTGATTTTATTTTCCAAAGTTTTGTTTTTGATTTTCGCTGGACTGGCAAGGGGACGCCCATACCAAACCCGATAGGGCTTCAAAGGTTGATTCACCTCCCTTCTGAATAAGTTCCAAGGATTAATCGGCTCAGGGCCGGATTCGTTCCGTCGAGACCACTTGGTTAATCGGCTCGGGGCTGGATTCGTTCTACCGATGCCACTTGGTTAATCGGCTCGGGGCTGGATTCGTACCACCGAGGCCATTATGACTTCTCTCAGCTCGGGGTCGGATTACGTCCCACCGAGTCTATCTCTTCGGACTGGGGACGTAACATTCCCCCAGAGCCAAGTGTTTCTCTCAGCTCGGGGTCGGGTTACGTCCCACCGAGTCTGTCTCTTCGGACTGGGGACATTACATTTCCCTAGAGCCAAGTGTTTCTCTCAGCTCGGGGTCGGTTACGTCCCACCGAGTCTGTCTCTTCGGACTGGGGACGTAACATTCCCCCAGATCCAATTGTTTCTCTCAGCTCGGGGTCGGGTTAGGTCCCACCGAGTCTGTCTCTTTGGACTGGGGACGTAACATTCCCCCAGAGCCAAGTGTTTCTCTCAGCTCGGGGTCGGGTTACGTCCCACCGAGTCTGTCTCTTTGGACTGGGGACGTAACATTTCCCCCCAGTGCCAAGTGTTTCTCTCAGCTCGGGGTCGGGTTACGTCCCACAGAGTATGTCTTTTGGACTGGGGACATAACATTTCCCCCCAGTGCCAAGTGTTTCTCTCAGCTCAGGGTCGGGTTACGTCCCACCGAGTCTGTCTTTTGGACTGGAGGTGTAACATTTCCCCCCAATGCCAAGTGTTTCTCTCAGCTCAGGGTCAGGTTACGTCTCACTGAGTCTGTCTTGTTGAACTGGGAACGTAACACTCCCTCAAAGCCTAATGTTTCTCCCAGCTCGGAGGCGGGTTTCGTTCCACTACATGATCTTATTTTCGGCTCGGGTTGTCCCCTCACGGCCGTGTTGGACAGTTATGACCTATAGCGTCACTATTTGTACAGATCATGGTGTTGTTGTACAAATTAACTATGTGACAAAGGAGATTGCTCTCTTATCATTTGTGATTAGATCACCAAGATGTATAAATGATAGGAGGTCCTTATGATTAGTTCCTGGATTGAGATGATATGAGACAGTGTCAATCCACGAATGATTAATCATTAAATATCTCTAGTATGAGTATTATCGAGATTGGACATCGATAATGCGAAAAGACTAGTATTATAATTGTGCGCGTTGTGAGGGCATAACATCATAGTTCTCATATATTTGGGTATATGATACTCATGCAAGTGTAGTAGGAGGTTGTGTTTTACCGATGGTACGGGAAACAGCTTCGCTCTAGATAGACCCCTCGGAATTCCATTGGTAGTATGACTATGTGTCTATGGAAGTTCGAAATCAGGGTAGGTGTATTTGGTCTTAACCTAAGACTTGCACCGCTAATACTTGCGACAATCAATATACTTTGGTTTTAGGTCGTCCAGGGCTTTAACAGGTTCTGTGTACGCCTCTGCTGGGTATATTGAGAATCCTAGTGTGTTGGGTGTGATGTCAAGACGGAAGTATCACTCCAGTCATAGTGGAGATGATGTTCACGTAGGATACGGAACTGGTTCTCTTATGTACTGTAGTCATCGGGATAAAATGACTAGGTCATGTTTATCCGATATAGAGACTAGTTACCAGAGATCCGATATGTGCTTCGTACGGGGCAGACACATTTCCAGCCCCAGGCCTTGCACGTGACATCCGATACTGGATCGATATACGCAATACTACGTATACTACGCCTGATATAGATCATATATTCCTGTAAGGATATTTTTGGAGAATTGGGTAGGCATGTCGCTTTGCTAGAAGCCAACCTTGTCTTGTAAATCGGTAAAAATGTAGTACGAGGTACTTACGTGTTCAGATAGTCCGACGACCGAATTTACTGCCAACATATCTGGGGATCTCATGGGTCGCTTCCCGAAGATTCACCGATGACGTATGACTCGCATTTTATTAATCTGAGATTAATTATATGAGAGAGAAAATTAATCTGGGATTAATTAAGGAGATATTTTATCTGGGATAAAATATTAATTAAAGAGAGAAAACGATTAATTTGGAATTAATCGATAAAATAATATATTCGATATATTATATGAAATTGGATTTCGACGCGGAATTAAATTTAGAATTTAATTCGGGCGAACGAGTTATTTTAGAATTAATTCGTTAGCGATGTGAATAGTGATTTTGCTAGGCATAATTATTTAATTGCGTCGCAACGGAAAATTCGTTAATTTGGAATTAGTGAACCCGAGCCCGGAAGTGTTTGCGAGCGCATTCGCATTTCGAATTCGAGTGCGGCACGCAATTTACATCAAGCGTCAAATCACTAGTCAATCGATTGATGTGACAACTTGTCACTTTTGATGTGATTGATAGTAGTTGTTGGAAGTTGTTGATTTGGCTTAATTGCTTTGACTTTTGAAAGCCAAAAATTTGGTAAATCAATAAGTGTATTAGATACAAAATTCTTCCAACAACTCACAATACACTCTCTCTTCTTTCTTCTCTCCCATTCACGCCCAAGGGCTGCAGTTTTCCTCTTCTGTTTTCTGCCAAAAACCGTGAGCATAGAGAAGGAAAATGATGATTTTGTTGCAAAATCAAGAGTGCTAGCACACATAGGAGACATCCCAAGGTGATAGAGAAACCCACTTGTGAGCTTGGAATCACCAAATGAAGCTTGGAGGTTGGAGCACACTTGGAGATGGCCGAATTTGAGGAGCCAAAAACCTGAAACTGTCGTGAACCTTGGAGGACTTCAAATGGCTTAAAAAGTTTTTGTTCTTCACCGCATCGCCTCAACCGATCGATGTAAGTATTCCGCAACTTCTTCGTGTATTCACATGTTGTTTCTTGCTTGATAATCGATCATTGGGACCTTAGAGAATTCCAACAATGGTATCAGAGCCAATATTGAGCATGAAACTTTTTAGGTTTAAAATTGGATAAATTGATTTTGAGCATGATTTGGTTAAATTAATTGATTGAGTATGCCTAAATGATGTTTAATTGAAGTTGGATTGGATCAATTTCAAGAAATATTGATTGGATCAAATTTCCCATTTTGGTTGGCTTGGCTGAATCATACTATGCCCTAAATGTCTTGGAATTTTTGATTTTTGATTCATTGGATGACTTGAAATCAATTGGGAATGTTGATTTAATGTTGAATTGGATTTAATTGGATTGAATTCGAATTGGACATAAAATTGCCCAAATTGCCGAGACATGTAAGCATGTAAATGGGTTTGATTTTTTGATTCAATTATGTTGTACACTAATTGATGATAATGAGCATGATTAATTAGGCTAATTGGTGTTTTTTAAATATTGATTTTGTGGTAATTAATTATGTTATACACTTTAGGTTAATTAAATTGTGAAATTGGAATTTTGTAATTTAATTAATTGGGCCTATTTTGGAAATTGGACTTTTAAGTTTGTAATTGGGCTTATTGGGCTTGGTTGTACCAAGATTGGTTTAGGTTGGTTGGATCCAATTGGGCCCAAAACCATTTCCATAAAGTCCAATTATGACTAATAGACCTTTAATTTTAATTGGGCATAATGAGCCTAAATTGATTTATAGGCTTATGTGGTTATTCCTTGATTGGGCTTTGGTTATGGGTTTGACCCAAGTTGACCAAAAGTCCATGCCTTATGAAATTAATTAAAAGCCCATTGGACTTTAATTAAATTAACATTGGATGTTAATCGGGCTTTGAGACCCGTAACGATTAAATTTGGAATTTAAGTCGTAAAGGTTCGTTAATAAAGTGTATTATTTAATTTGGAATTAAATAGTGAATTAGTATTAAATACAAATTGAATTGGATTTAATTATGTAGTTTAATTTAATTCAAGAATTCGTACTTTGAGTACTTATTTGCAAAACGAGTTTGACTCGCGCAAAATCAAATCGTTGTTTGAACATTGGATGGTCATTAATTATCAGATTAATTAATTGATTATTGATTGATTGATAACATGCTTGTGTGAATACATGGTTGTGATGCATGAATAATGTATATCATATGAATATTAGATGGGTGGGGCAATTTTGGAAATTGTTGTAATAAATTTAGAATTTATTAATTGGACCTGCGTGTCCAGCCTATTACCTCCTTACTCTTTGTATTTCTCTTCTCACCTATTCTCCTCAATGTAAATGAGGTTTCTTTAGAAGTGTTATGTAACGGGTAGAAGCAATACTTGTTCTAGCGGGAGAGAGGAAAGAGAGAGATTTGTTCTAGGAACAATGTGTTAAGTATCAATCCGCATATCATTATTATTTTACTTATGCGCCTTATTATGTGTTTAGAATGCATGTTTAAGGGTGTATGATGATGAGACCTTAACAAAGATAATAAATTGGTTGCCAATTTGCACGCGAAAAACACTCACTAAATATTAAGCGTTTTTCCTTCCATTGAGTGATTCTTACTCAAGATCCAAGACTGTCATTGGTTTGTTGGCCAAAGTTAAGGCCTTTGTCCGTCGATGATATGTTTGAATCACGAGAGCTTTGTTCCATATCGGTGTCTTGTCCAAGTTGTGATTTGTTGGCAAAAGTCAAGATCACTTCTTGTCTATCGACATTGATTACGAAGCTTTCCATGGTCAATGGGTTCCCATTAACTGGGATCAGTAAGTTTGTTGTGCCAAAGTCAATGCTTAGTTGATTCAGAGGAAAAATGTTAGGCAATATATTCGATATATTGGCATATATAAGATATATGTTTCGGACTTAGATGTCCCCCTACTGGATCTAGGAATTGGATGAGATCCAATTGATCTTAGAGATCTACCTAGTTAATTATCATACAATTTGTTGGCCAAAGTCAAGATTGTGTGACATTTAACGGGATCCTAGCCCACTAGGAAACACGGTTTCCCGAGTACTCAACAGAGGGTTAGAGGCTCGCCGAAAAATAGTGGGAGACAAGTATTAAATTTTCAATATTCGTTTAGTTACTTGCCATATGCGCTCATTACAAATCATTCGTCAAATCAATTATTTATTAGTTGGACTAATATTTAATCGTTGTTTTAATAAACAGTTGGACTGTATTCAAACTAATTCATTATAGTTGATTATATAATTGGATTATAGTAATCAATATATTTGAATTAACTAATTTCAATTAATAGTTGATTTTATAATTGGATTATAGTAATCAATATAATTGAAGTTAACTAATTTAAATTATAGTTGATTATATAGTTGGACTATAGTAATCATTATAATAAATAGTACCTAAAATCGTTGATTAAATAGTTGGACTATTAGAATCAAGATAAAATTGAAAGATTAGTGTTTAAAACATAATCATGGGGAAAATGTATTTAAACAGCTTTAATTTTCAAATTGGGAATAAAATATCAGGATGGTCCTCGGAACTAATAAGTTACTTTATTTGATAAAATAACATATTAGGCCTAAGCCCGGAGTTAAGCAAATAGTAGAGCATGATATTTGGAATATTCATGTGATGATAACTTTAGAGCTTAATCCATTAAGCTTGCCGAATAGACTTCTTAATTTCTTAATCAGAAGTAAGGATTAGATCCTTAAAGTATGATATTGAAATTGAAGGATCTTCATAGATCTATTTTTAGATCTTTGAAATACTAAATTGCAATAGTAAACTCTTGGAGAGTTAATGGCTATACTCAATGAGATAAAGCCAAAGTTTGCAATAAAGCAAGTAGCGCAAGGCGCACCTTACTTCGACATTCCAGAAGGCCAAGGCTTGGCCAAAGGCTTCTGGGGTGTGGAAAAGGGCAAAGACAAAATCATTATAATCTTCTGGGAAGATAAAGGACATATCCCAAGATGTCTGCCTAAAATGTGGCAAACGGGGACACGGAAGCGTGACTGCCGTATGGACAAGGCAGACATGAAGGAATTGAAGAACGGGCAAGGCTCTGACTTCAAATATGTTTGTCATAGACATGTTCACCACTAGTATTAAAATTGGATTATAGATACTTAGTGTGGTACATAAATATGTACTGGTGTGCAGAATCTTCTATGAGTAGGATACTGACTTCAGATGAGATAAATCTGCGAATTGAAAACGGGACGAAAGTTGCTGTTTTAACCGTAGATACCCAAGTTTAGGAACTACCCTTCGGGTATGTACTTAAATTAGGAAACTGTTAAAATGTAACTAGTTTGACTAGATACATTATCTCTATATCAGGGTTTAACCCGTTCGGGTATACCTTTATATTCTAGAACACTAAAGTGTTTTATTTTATAAAGATGATATTGAGATAAACACATTAGATGTGAATAACAGTATTTATATTTTGAATATAAATAAATCTCAAACATATAACATGACAAACAAATAGCTCAAACTGAGTAATCAGTTGAGACTTATAAGTGGCATTGTTGTCTGTGACACAATTTAAACAAGACTCGTATATCCACACTTTTGAAGAGTGGATACTAGGACAAATTTGATTCCATTCAAATAAAGTCTACGAATCTAGTTTATTGGGCAAAGAGCCTAAGACACCTTTACTTGGTAAAAGTGTAAATGTCACCGATCTGTTAGTCCTTATTCATAATGAAGTAAGTGAGCCCATATCTAGCTAGGCTAGAGGTGGATATGAATGTTTCGTGACCTTTACGGATGTGGCATCGCGTTATGGTTATGTGTTTCTTTTGAAACACAAATCGGAAACTTTTAGAGTTTCGACAAGAAATAGACAAACAAATTGGCTAAAGTATTAAATCGTCACGGTCAGACCATGATGAAAATACTTAAGCAATAAGTTTCTTAAATACTTGAAAGAGTATAGTATTCTTTCAATGAGGACTCCTCATGGAAAACGTCATTTTGACGGTGTGTCCGAACGGAGAAATCGAGTTTTGTTGGACATGATAAGGTTAATCATGAGTCGCTCTGAGCTACCATTTCCTTCAACGGAATACACATTAACAGTGAAAAACTTATTTTGAATAAGGTTTCCAAAAAGCTGTTTGACAGACTTCATATTAGATATGAACAGGAAAGAAACCGGGTTTCTCATTCCTGATGATTTGGGAATGCTAGGCATTAGTTTGGATGATACCAAACTAAAACCCAAATCGGATAAGTGCCTAAGTTGTAGGTTATCCTAGGGAAACAAAAGTATAGTACTTATACAACTCAGAAGAGAACAATATAATTGTTGCTCGCCATGCGGTTTTCCTAAGAGGAATACCTATATGCAGTGGTAAGTGGGAGGAAAGTAAAACTCGATGAAAATCGGAGTAATACTGTTCCTGGCACCGATTCCTAATGGAACACGAATAGTTCATCAAGCATGAAACTATACCAATAATCTTCGAATACACAGGAACCCCGTAAGTCGGAGAGAGTCAGAAAACAACCTGGGGTATGGGTTTCTGATCTCACCTCATTAAGATGTCAATCTTATTGAGGAATACGAACTGACTACGTATGAGGAAGTGATACAAGGTATCAACTCCCTATTATGGCAAAGTGCCATGATATCCGAAATGGATTCCATGTATAACAACTTAGTTTGGGTACTAGTTGTTGTACCGCAAGGCATTGTGCCTATTGGTACCATATTAGTCTTCAAGGAAGACATACATGGAAAGCAACATACCAACGTACTAAGCTGGGCTTGTAGCGAAAAGGTATCGTTATCAACATTGTGTCGATTACGACGAAACCTTTTACATGTTGCCATGGTAAATCCATTTGGATAATGCTTGCTAATGCTGCATGTTTCATTTATGAAATGTGGCAGCTGAATGCCAAAACCGCTTTCCTTAAATGGAAACCTTTTGGAGGATGTTTATAACATCCTGTCGGTTTTGTCGTACCAAAACTAGCAAACAAGGTTTGCAGGTTATTCGATCCATGTATGGATTGAAGCAAACATTGCGTTCTTGGAATTATCGTTTTGATATAATCATAATGGTGTATGATTTAATTCATAACGAAATGATTCTTGTGTATATAAGAGGTTAGTGGGAGCGCACTGACAGTCATGTCCTAAGTAATGACATATCATTTCTTGGAAATGATATTCCCATAATAAAATCGGTGAAAGCTTGGCTTTTATGAAAATTCTCCGTAGAATTCTTGGGAGAAACAACCTTTATTCTAGGAATAAAGATCTACTGGAATAGATTTAAAGTTGTTGATACTCTCCGAGAAATCGTACATTGAAAAATGTACGTGACCTGGTGTCTCATATGCTTTGAGCATATGGAGTCACAATCGGGCCAATACCTGTGATGGTCACTGGATTGATGTTAAGGACATCCTTAAGTATCTTAGAGGAACTAAGGATGCTGTCTTAAACTATGGAGTAGGAGAACTTAAAGTGACTGGGATCACCGTTGCAAGTTTCCTAACCGACAAAATCGACTATAAGTCGTAACAACGGTACTACAAATTTTGAATAACGGAACAATGAGCTGGAAATCTTCCAAGCAAGATACTGTTACCGTATAAACAACAAAAGTGGATTATTGCTGCAGCTGAGGCAGCAATAGAAGCCTTCTGGATTGATAATAAATCTAATTAGATTAGATATAGTTCTGTTAGCAGCTGAGCTAGGCTACAACGCAGGCTAAAGAATTAATGGTCTCATCAACGATCCAGATATATACTTCGATATTCATCTAATTCGTTCGGATCATACATCGTGGCGATGTGATGATCGTATAAATCGCATCAGATGATAATCATGCAAATTCGCCGACGAAAGCCTTTTCTCAGCAGTTTGAGCGAACCGTACATAGTTTGGGTATATGACACTTGAGTGACTGGCTTAGGCCAAGTGGGAGATTGTTGGACAGTTATGACCCATAGCGTCACTATTTGTACAGATCATGGTGTTGTTGTACAAATTAACTATGTGACAAAGGAGATTGCTCTCTTATCATTTGTGATTAGATCACCAAGATGTATAAATGATATGAGGTCCTTATGATTAGCTCATGGATTGAGATGATATGAGACAGTATCAATCCACGAAGTATTAATCATTAAATATCCATAGTCGGAGTATTATCGAGATTGGACATCGATAATGCGAAAAAGACTAGTATTACACGTGTGCGCGTTGTGAGGGCATAACGACATAGTTCTCATATATTTGGGTATATAATACTCATGCAAGTGTAGTAGGAGGTTGTGTTTTACCGATGGTACGGGAAACACCTTCGCTCTGGATAGACCCCTCGGAATTCCATTGGTAGTATGACTATGTGTCTATGGAAGTTCGAAATCAGGGTAGGTGTATTTGGTCTTAACCTAAGACTTGCACCGCTAATACTTGCGACAATCAATATACTTTGGTTTTAGGTCGTCCAGGGCTTTAACAGGTTTTGTGTACGCCTCTGCTGGGTATATTGAGAATCCTAGTGTGTTGGGTGTGATGTCAAGACGGAAGTATCACTCCAGTCATAGTGGAGATGATGGTCACGTACGATACGGAACTGGTTCTCTTATGTACTGCAGTCATCAGGATAAAATGACTAGGTCATGTTTATCCGATATAGAGACTAGTTACGAGAGATCCGATATGTGCTTCGTACGGGGCAGACACATTTCCAGCCCCAGGCCTTGCACGTGACATCCGATATTGGATCGATATACGCAATACTACGTATACTACGCCTGATATAGATCATATATTCCTGTAAGGATATTTTTGGAGAATTGGGTAGGCATGGCGCTTTGCTAGAAGCCAACTTTGTCTTGTAAATCGGTAAAAACGTAGTACGAGGTAGTTACGTGTTCGGATAGTCCGACGACCGAATTTACTGCCAACATATCCGGGGATCTCATGGGTCGCTTCCCGAAGATTCACCGATGACGTATGACTCGCACTTTATTAATCTGGGATTAATAAGATGAGAGAGAAAATTAATCTGGATTAATTACGGAGAATTTTTTATCTGGGATAAAAAATTAATTAAGAGAGAAAACGATTAATTTGGAATTAATCGATAAAATAATATATTCGATGTATTATATGAAATTGGATTTCGACGCGAATTAATTTAGAATTAATTCGGGCGAACGAGTTAATTTAGAATTAATTCGTTAGCGACGTGAATAGTGATTTTGCTAGGCATAATTATTTAATTGCGTCGCAATGGAAAATTCGTTAATTTGGAATTAGCGAACCCGAGCCCGGGAGTGTTTGCGAGCGCATTCGCATTTCGAATTCGAATGTGGCACGCAAGTCACATCAAGCGTCAAATCACTAGTCAATCGATTGATGTGACAACTTGTCACTTTTGATGTGATTGATAGTAGTTGTTGGAAGTTGTTGATTTGGCTTAATTGATTTGACTTTTGAAAGCCAAAAATTTGGTAAATCAATTAATTGATTTTTGGAAAATCAATAAGTGTATTAGATACACAATTCTTCCAACAACTCACAATACACCCTCTCTTCTTTCTTCTCTCCCATTCACGCCCAAGGGGCTGCAGTTTTCCTCTTCTGTTTTCTGCTAAAAACTGTGAGCATGGAGAAGGAAAATGATGATTTTGTTGCAAAATCAAGAGTGCTAGCACATATAGGAGACATCCCAAGGTGATAGGGAAACCCACTTGTGAGCTTGGAATCACCAAATGAAGCTTGGAGGTTGGAGCACACTTGGAGATGGCCGAATTTGAGGAGCCAAAAACCTGAAACTGCCGTGAACCTTGGAGGACTTCAAAAGGGCTTAAAAAGTTTTTGTTCTTCACCGCATCGCCTCAACCGATCGATGTAAGTATTCAACAACTTCTTCGTGTATTCACATGTTGTTTCTTGCTTGATAATCGATCATTGGGACCTTAGAGAATTCCAACAGGCCGGACCTTGAGTTATCGTTTGCGGGAAAACAATCAGAGGCAATTTGTCATAGTTGAATGAAAGACTAAGATTGGGCGTATATCGGTGTCGGCTGTGAACGGCTGATCTTGTTTGCTTTTGGCGGGAAGCCGGCAGATGTTTGACAAGTGTCAAGCTCGGAGTAAACCCTAGAGATGATTTGATGGACATTTAAATGGATGTGACGGTTGCGCGTCTCGAGAGAGTCTCCAGAAGGGCGGTGAAAAGATTTTGTTTTGGCAGGAAAAGAAGTCAGACCGAGCATCTTGGTTGTACCGAGGACGTGGTGGTGACAGGCCAATAAAACTTCTCCTCACAAAGGTCAGCCGTCACTAAATCTGGAGTATTATTCTTCTTATATAGTTCCCGGCACCAACTTGTATACTCGTTGGAACCGAGAACTAGGGGACAGATGTTGGCGGTATTTTCAGGCCCTATGATATTTAAGCACGGCAGAGGTAAAAAGGTTATTCCCTTCTTGGTCAAGATCATTAATGTCGACCCGACCACTAAAAGCCAACAGTAAGGGGCCGAGCACTTTACGATCTGTAAACCGACCACTTAAGATCGGATGACCGGGCATTATCAGATCGATAGCAGCATTCTCAGTTCAAAAGACCATTGTGACCGACCTCATGAAGACCGAGAATATAGTGAGATATGCTCCAGAAGATAAGACATCCTATTCCTACGGATAAGAAGATAAGTTATCCTACTTTCATGGGGAAAAGTTGATAAGTCAGTGTCCTAATAGGAAAATGAAGTGAAGGTAGTTTCAACTAGGAATTCTTATGGGAAAAGGAATCTGATTTCTTCACTATTATAAATAGAAGGGGAAAGTGCAAGTAAGAGGCATCAATATCATTATCATCAGACTTGTAAACACAAGAGATATTAGAGAAGCATATCTCAGTAATAAAGTATCATTCGTTTGGTGCCCGTGGATGTAGGTGGGATCTGATCCGCCGAACCACGTTAAATCTCCTTGTTGATTAGTGTATTTATCTGTCTTTTGCTAAATTTGCTTTTGGTTCCCCCATAACCAATAAATTCACTATTGATAGAGGGTTGTTCTGGGGGTAATATTCTCATATTGCCCTGAGACCGAAATCAGCCGTCAACAAAGGGTACATAAAAAAATTAAACACATGGAATCATGTGTATTAGGTGGGTAAAATTATAAATTTCCCATGAGCATTTGAAAATAATCTCCCTATATTAGCGTTTAGTTACGCTAGCGTTAAAGCACGTTTGGTGACGAGTGTACAACCCAACCAAACGCTCTCCAAGTGTTGATGGCTTGATGGTCGATTATTTTATACAATAAGGCTATTTGTTGAATACCCTTATGATTAGGAGCTTGTGTAACAATGAATTTGGTCATTTTGCAGAAAAATAATAATAAACTTTCTTGGATGAAATTTTATAAAAGAGCTATTTTTTAAAAAAATTTGTCTCATTATAGGGGTTCGATAATATTATGGAAAACGATACTTGTTGAAATGCACTATTTTTTTCTTATTTTTCTTCTTTCAATTTCATTAAATAATTTAAAAAAGTAAGACAAAAATATTTTTCCACTAGGTGGGGTCGGCTACATGCTCTCATTAACCTAAGAAGCTTATAGTTCTTTATGTATGGTTTTTTTATGCCAGCTTAGATCTTCCCCCATCTTACTTAACATATGACAACACTATTTACTCTTTTTTTCTTACATGACTGGAGCCACCTTATTGAGTGTAGATTTATTGTTTTGTGGTTGTGGTAGTTCAAGTTGAAAGTTGAATTGTTTAATGTGATTTCCTTTTTTTATTTTATTTTATTTTGAAAGTAAAATGAGTTGAGAATGCTTTTCTTGTTTCATGTCAGGTGTATCAAACTGTTATGTATTTAAGAGCCGATTACAAGAATATACCCAAAAAGCTGGAATAACCGACTCCCTGTTTATGAATTATGAGACTATCAAAGAAGGCCCATCTCATGAGCCTTGCTTCAGGTCAACGGTCATAGTGGATGATATTAGATATGACTCATTGCCGGGATTTTTTAATCGCAAGGCAGCAGAGCAATCAGCTGCTGAAGTTTCTGTTGTGGAGTTAGCAAAACTTGGCAAAGTTAATGAATGCATCTCTCAACCTATTGTAAGTAAATACTTATCCTTTATGAAATGGGAATTAATTGATGCATTTGTGTATTGACATGAATCTCCTTTCTAATTTCTTATGATCTTTGGCTTTTGCTGCTTTATTTTCATTTTGTTCTCTTCTATTTTCTTTTCCCCTTGTCGACTTGCCTCTACTGTTGTGTCTTTTATATATTTCAATGGCTTGCATTCATTGTTTAAGTTCTACTAGCTTTTTGAAAAGATTAATCTGAAATGGTACAAAAAAGCCGTTTGCAGAATTTTTCTGAACATTAGTATAGATGTTAATAGCAGCAATTTTTCATCTCCAAGTGCAGAAAATGCTAACTTTTTTAAATTTCTTCTATAAGTTTTCTGTCCAGTGCCGTCTAATAGAATCATGCTTGCATTTTCTAGGCTATTGCCACATGCAAGAGCTATCCTTTTTTTCCCTATATGACAAATTTATAACATAATTGTCTTACTAACTGCTAACCTCCTCCATTGGGTTCCAGTTGTCCAGCATGAAACAGGTTTATGCAAAAATCTACTTCAGGAATATGCTCAAAAGATGAATTATGCTATTCCATCGTATCAGTGCCGAAAGGATGAATCATTAGGAAAAGTTTATTTTACATGTACTGTAGAAATTGGAGACATTCTGTATATTGGTGGTGCAGCAAAAACAAAAAAAAGAATCAGAGATCAAAGCTGCTAGAACTGCTCTTCTAGCTATCCAATCAAGTGCATCTGAGTTATCTGGTAAATCAGTTGGCAACACTTGGTTAACTGTAATCCCTTCCAGAAAGAGAGGAGTAGAGGTGGCTAATAGCCCAGAGGAGACTGTAAACCTTCCAAAGGCAAAGAAAGGCCGATTCAATAAGAAAACATTAAAAGTGAAATGCCCTAGAGGTAGATTTGCATGCTGGTCAGGAAGGATCAAGATAATACATCCGGGTTTCAAGTGGTGGGCACTGAAGTATTGGCTGCAGAACGGACTATGAACTGCCAAGGGAAATCTGATATTGAACCTTTCGAGAGAGAGAAACCTGCTGCGAAAGATGCTCTGAGTTGTCAAATTGGTGGTGATTCTGGAAGCATGCATTCAGCAGCTGCAAATTGCAATCAAAGCAGCAACAAGGCTCCTGAGATGGGTACATCTTCTTTGGCAAAGGAAGTGAATGAGACGATTCCTGATGTGAGTACATCTGCGGTATCTTATGAAACGACTGCTTTGGCAAAGGAGATGAGGGAGGCAACTATGAATGAGGGTACATCAACTGCTTTGACAAAGGAGGTGAACGAAGCAACTCCAAATGAGGGTACATCGACTGCTTTGATGAATGCGGCAACTCCAAATGAGGATACATATTCAATGTCTCATGGACGCACAACTGCTTTGGCAAAGGAGGTGAACCAAGTATCTGGAATTATAGAGCCGACTTTAACAATGAAC
Organism: Zanthoxylum bungeanum; assembly: GCA_019454045.1. Classification (NCBI taxonomy): domain Eukaryota; kingdom Viridiplantae; phylum Streptophyta; class Magnoliopsida; order Sapindales; family Rutaceae; genus Zanthoxylum; species Zanthoxylum bungeanum. The sequence goes on along the minus strand of SKCR01052133.1, from coordinate 20,718 downwards.
AAATCCACATTAGGTCAGATAGAAACCTCATGTGCCATTCCTGGGATAAACCAACCAGAAGAAAGGATCCAAGCCGGTACAAGCCGGTTAGGGATTTAATATGTTTATGTAGTCAGCTTTTAGAATTACACAAGTTACTGGATTGGGATAGTGGATCAATGAGACAGGCCACATATCATGTAATGAGCTCTTTTCTATGCTCAATAAGCTTCAGATATGCTTATATTGCCACACTTTGTTGTTCGGAGTATATGCAATGCTTATATTTTGTATCAAACAACCTAATTACTGTTGGGGTCATATGTTGCGGAAGCGCGGTTCGGGCGAAATCGTAATTTTAAAACTTTTAAAGTTATCGAATAAATTATTCGATATCATATATCTATAATTTATTCATATTTCATCTAAACATATTATTCGATATCATAAAGACATAATTAATAATGAAAACATTATGAAATTTTAATGAAAACGATTTTCCGCAAAATAGTATAAAACATGTTTTAGTCAAACCGACCAACCGAGACCACACGGGGGCTACCCAGGTTAGCTCCAATGGTATTTGGGCAGTTCATGGGCTGCCTAAACAGAGACCAATTCACTGTTTCGATTGTATCTAATACTCATCGACTCCACATGTTTATCAAACAACTTCGGAGGTATGGCATTCGTAAGCGGGTCTGCTACATTATCTTCACTCGGTACCTTGCACACGATAAGGTCCCTTCGCGACACAATCTCTCGAATGATGTGGTACTTGCGTTCCACATGCTTCGACTTCTGATGCACCCTCGGTTCCTTTGCTTGCGCAATGGCTCCAGTATTATCACAGTATAACGGAATCACATTCTCGATACTTGGAACCACTCCCAATTTTGTGATAACGTTCCTAATCTATACAGCTTCCTTTGCAGCTTCAGAAGCTGCAATGTATTTCGCCTTTGTGGTGGAATCTGCTGTTGACCCATGTTTGGAACTCTTTCAGCAAACTGCACCTCCGTTAAGGGTGAAGACGAATCCAGATGTAGATTTTCTATCATCGGGATCCGATTGGAAGTCAGAATCTGTATACCCATTAACTTGCAGTTCACTTCCTCCATATATTATCAACTTATCCTTAGTACCTTTAAGATACTTCAGGATATGTTTAATGGCCATCCAATGGTCATTGCCTGGATTGAACTGATATCTACTAGTTATGCTAACAACGAAACTAATATCAGGCCTAGTACATAACATGGCATACATTATGCTACCCAAACATGAAGTATAAGGTTGGTTAGACATTCTAACATTCTCATCTTCTGTTTGCAGACATATCTTCTTTGAAAGATGAATCCCATGTCTGAACGGTATATTTGTTGTCTTACAGTTACTAAAATTGTACCGTTCCAAGATCTTATCTATGTACGTTGATTGAGATAACCCAATAAGCTTCTTTTCTCTATCTCTATAGAGTTTTATGCCTAAAACATATGAAGTTTCTCACAGGTCCTTCATGGAGAAATTCTTACAGAGGTAAGCTTTGACGCTTTGCAACATCCCTATATCATTCCCAATGATTAGGATGTCGTCAACATAGAGGACTAAAAAAACCACCATGCTCCCACTGGCTTTTTGATACACAAAGGATTCTTCCGAATTCTTGAGAAAACCAGACAATCTAATAATCTCGTCGAATCGAAGATTCTAACTTCGTGAAGCTTGTTTAAGTCCATAAATGGACTTCTTAAGCTTACATACCATACCCGAGTTCTCGCTGGATGCAAAACCCTCAGGCTGTTCCATATATATTTCTTCATCAAGAAATCCAATTAGAAAAGCTGTTCTGACATCCATTTGCCAAATCTCGTAATCATGATAAGCAGCTATAGAAAGCAAAATCTTAACAGAATTAAGCATTGATACTAGCGAAAAAGTTTCATCGTAGTCGACGATAGGTCGCTGCGTGTAACCTTTTGCTACCAGTTGGGCCTGATAGGTTTCAACCTTTCCATCAGGCCCGCGCTTCCTCTTGTAAACCCATTTACAACTGATAGGAACAATTCATTCGGGAAGTGGAACCAAGTCCCAAACTTGATTCTCATGCATTGAGTCTAACTCGGATTTCATGGCATCTTGCCACTTCACGGAGTCAATGTCCAACATCGATTCTCTATAGGTAAAAAGGTCAGTTTTTTCAACTAAGAGAACATCAAGACTCTTTTCTTGTATCAAATACAAGCGTTCATGAGGTCTAGATACCCTTTGTGACCTGCGGAGTGTGTGTGTTGAAGGTTCTTCCTCTATTTGAACTTCAGGTTCCTCCGTTGGTTCGTTGTTTTCAGGTTGGACTTCATCAAGTTCAACCTATCTATGATTACCACCTTCAGACAAAAATTCTACCTCTAGAAATTTTACGAAGCGAGCTACAAGTAAATTTTGATGCTCGGTATCATTGAACAGACATCCCTTCGTATTCGAATGATATCCCAAACCTTATCTTGCTGAGCCATCCTGACATAAGCAGGACAATCTCAAACCTTAACATAATTAAGATTCCTTCAAAAGCTGTGCAGCTGTTAAAAGAGAGTAACACTATAAATAATAGGACAAATTTGTAAAACTCAACATAGATCGGATCATATCCAATAAAGTTCGATTTCTCCTCTCAGACACTCTATTGTGCTGTGGAGTACCCGAATGAGTATATTGAGCGAGAATCCCATTCTCCTTCATATAATCAATGAACTCCCCACTCATATATTCGTCACCTCGATCAGATCGAAGACATTTAATATATTGACCAGTTTATTTTTCTACTTCACTTCGGAACTCTTTGAACTTTTCAAAGGTTTCCGATTTATGATTCATCAAATAGACATAACCGTACCGTGACAGATCATCGGTAAAGGTAACGAAGTACGAATAATCACTGTGAGCAGTCTGACTTAGTGGACCACACACATCAGAATGTACGAGTTCCAGTAAGTTAGTGGCTCAGTGTCCAACACCAGAAAATGAGGCTTTGGTCATCTTACCTTGAATACATGATTCACAAGTTGGATAGGGTTCAATGGTGAGATCTGGTATCAAATCATTCTTAACCAATTGGGTAAGGCGTTTCACGCCTATATGTCCTAGCATCATATGCCAAAGTTCAGTATTATTAACTACATGTAAACTACATTATTAATCCTAGTATTCAAAATATCTCTAGAAGTATGCAATGTGTAATGTGTAATGACCATGCTCATTTGGACAACAAATGATCTGAATATTACGTTTATCATATAAATATAAAAAACAGTTCTTAATATTAACATGATAACCTTATGTATCTAATACAAAAAGAGATATAATATTTGCTACACATCCTGGTACAACATAGCAATCATATAACAAAACGCTCTCACTCGGCAAGGGGATCTCGCATATTCCCATTGCAACTGCATCCAGACTCCCAAAACGCAACTGCATCTCTCCAGACTTCAGCTTCTTACTTTCTTTCAGCACATGCAACGAATTGCAAATGTGAACAGGACAAGAAGAATCCAAAATCTAGCTGGATGTAACAGCTTCACAAGCTAGTGAGATATCAATAACTGGAAAAATAAATGTATCTGATGTAGATGCTCTCTCTTTCCTTATCTGGGCAATATAGTCAGGACAGTTCATTTTCTAGTGCCCGACTTTGTTGCAATGATGACGTTTGTCTTCAGACGCCCTCTTGGGCTTAGCTATATTTCCTTGCGGTGGAGGACCAAAACCCTTCTTCTTCTTATTCGCTTTCGTCTTCTTTCCCTTTGGCCTGGCCTGGGAAGAAGCAGAGAGTGAAGTAGTTTTCGGAGGGCGAGTCTGTACTCCATTCCTTAGGTCATCTTTCGTTGTGATCAGTATCCTATGCAGTTCATAGTAAGAACAGATAATTCCATTCATGTTGAAATACATAACGAATTGGCGATAAGAAGCTGAGAGCGAACCAAGAATGACACTCCTACCGAGAATATCATTAAGATGGAGATTATGTTGCCTCAGTTGTTCGATCAAATCGATCAAGTGAAGTTTATGAACAACAATTTATTCCTAGTTTATCTCCGATTCTTTTAATCTCATCATCATACTATACACATATGACATTCCATAGTATTGCCTCTTGAGTTCCGATGCCAGTGAACTTAAGATGTATGATTTAACTTTTAAATCATCGTCTTTCCAAGCTTGGAAAACTTGTAGTTCCTCCGGTGTTGCGTTCTCAGACACAGCAAGGGGCAACAGACCTTCAAACACATATCCCAACTTTTCGGATTCAAGGACAATCCTTAAATCCAAATCTCAATCGGCAAAGTTTTCAGCGCCTTTTAGTTTGTTTGTATCCAACATACGCGCAAACGGATTAGTCGATTATGCCGCCATCACAAATCTATCATATAGATTACGAAAAACAGTTAGCAGAATTAAACAGTTTCAAATAATATCTGTTGACGGCTGATTTTGGTCTCAGGGCAATACGAGAATATTACTCCCGAGACAATCCTCCCTCAATAATGAATTTGTTCGGTTAAGGGGGAACCAAAAGCAAATTTAGCAAAAGACAGATAAATACACCAATCAACAAGGAGATTTAACGTGGTTCGGCGGATCAGATCCCACCTACGTCCACGGGCACAAAACGAATGATACTTTTATTACTGAGATATGCTTCTCTGATATCTCTTGTGTTTACAAGTCTGATCGTAATGATCTTGATACTGATTCCGATGCCCTTACACACAATCTACCCTCCTATTTATAATAGTGCAGAAATCAGATTCCTTCTTTTACAAGGGTTCCCAGTCGAATCAATTTCCTTCTCCATAAGGATTCCTAATTTAAAACTACATTTACTTCTTTCATCCTATTAAGACACTGATTCATCAGTTCTCCCCATGAAAGTAGGATAATTTGTCATCTTATCCGCAAGAATATGATGTCTTATCTTCCTGAGCACGCCTCGCTATCTGGTCGGTCTTCATGAGGTCGGTCATGATGGTCCTTTGAACTGAGAATGCTTCTGCCGATCTGATAATGCCCGGTCTTCCGATCTCAAGTGTTCGGCCATTTACTCATGTGGTCGGGTCGGTATCAATGATCTTGACGAAGAAGGGAATTTACCTTTTTACCCCTGTCGTATTCCTTAAATAACATAGGTCCTGAAAACACCATCAACATCTGTCTCCTAGTTCTCGGTAACAACGAGTTTGCGAGTTGATACCAGGAACTATAAAAAAAGATGGTGTGCCGATGAATCCGTCGGTGGTCACTCCAGGAACCGCAGAGAAAAATGCATTGGCTGTAAATCTGGTCATTCCTGCCACCTTCATGTGATCAGTCAACGAGGATCCCGATATCTACCCGTGGAGAAAATGCTTTATCCTTATGCTGATGACGATCGACTCGGTGGGACGTAACCCGACCCCGAGCTGAGAAGAACAATTGGCTCTGGGGGAATGTCACATCCCCAGACCAATAGAGCCGATTCGGTGGGACATAACCCGACCCCGAGCTAAAAGAAAGACTTGACTCTGGGGGAATATTACGTCCACAGTCCAAAGAAGCCGACTCGGTGGGACGTAACCCGACCCCGGGCTGAAACAAACATCGATCTCGGCGGTACAAGAGCAGACCCAAGCAGGAAAGAGACATCGGTCTCGGCGGTACAAGAACAGACCCGAGCCGGAAAGAAACATCGGTCTCGGCGGTACAAGAGCAGACCCGAGCCGAAAAGAAACATCGGTCTCGGCGGTACAAGAGCAGACCCGAGCCGGAAAGAAACAAGTGGCCTCGGCGGTACAAGAGCAGACCCGAGCCGATTAACCAAGTGGCCTCGGCGGAACGAATCCAGCCCCGAGCCGATTAATGAGCGGCCTCGGTGGAACGAATCCAGCCCTGAGCCGATTAACCAAGTGGCCTCGGCGGAACGAATCCAGCCCCGAGCCGATTAATCTTTGGGACTTATTTAGAAGGGAAGTGAATCAACCTTTGAAGCCCTATTAGATTTGGCATGGGTGTCCCCTTGCCAAACCTAATGAAAACAAAAACAAAACTTTGGAAAATAAAATCAAAAAACGGGGGTGAATTAAAACTTATCCCAAAATAACAGCACGGATGCCTCAAAACAGCGTCCTGTTCGAGGCCTCCAAAACACAATTCTGAACCTTTCAATTCAGAGTCCCGGCGAACCAGGATTTGGATCAAAGAGCGTTCAAAATGGTAAGGGCACATCCTCTATACTTCATGTCTCAATGGAGCCTGTGTACTGTTTGAGGGCTCCTCCTTACAACGCTGGAGCAAGCATACGCTACGAGGGCACAATCCTTCCCCGTGCTATACCTCTTTTGGATTCGAATGATCAAAGGAATATGGATCAAAGAGTGTCCGAGACATTAAGGGCATATTCCTCCTTATGTTCGGTAACACTGGAGCAAGCAATCACCGCAGGGGTATCATCCCTCCCCGTGCTATGCTTCTCTCGGATCCGAATGATCAAAGAAATAGGGATCAAATAGTGTCCGAGACATTAAGGGTATGTTCCTCCTTATGTTCGGTAACACTGGAGCAAGCAAACGCTACGAGGGCATCATCCATCCCCGTGCTATGCTTCTCACAGATCCAAATGATCAAATAAGTAAGGATCAAAGAGTGTCCAAAACATTAAGGGTACGCTCCTCCTTATGTTCGGTAACACTGGAGCAAGCAAACGCTGCGGGGGTATAATCCCTCCCCGTGCTATGCTTCTCACGGATCCAAATGATCAAATAAGTAAGGATCAAAGAGTGTCTGAAACATTAATGGTACGCTTCTCCTTATGTTCGGTAACACTGGAGCAAGCAAACGCTACGAGGGTATCACTCATCCCCGTGCTATGCTTCTTATGGATCCATTGGGCAGGCAAAGTATGCAGGAATACAATCTCCGTAGCCGTAATTCCCAAATTGGCCAGACCAGCCACCTTACAGGGGCATTCCCTCCCCGCGATTACCAACCCGAGACATCCTTCATACACTTCACCCCTTGAACAACATGTAAGAACTCTCTCCACAACTTGTAACTCCCTGAATGCTGCATGAGTATCTTTTCCCATCTACCAATTCATACATTAGTGTTGTCCCTTCTTTGATAAGCTTTCATAAGAGAAAGAAACAGTGCTTCATTATCTGGGTTAAGCTCAACTGCCTTATCCAATATACTAATCTTCTTTTCAAGAATCTGTGCACGAACACCTTTTTTCAATTCCTTGCTCCCAACCACATCTTGGAAGTCCGCAAAATCCAACCAATCATTTACATCATAAGGATTCTCCCTCGTCAATTTATTAAATTCCTTAGTTTTATGCAGCACTTGATCTTCCCATGATTCTTCAACAACTGAATTATCATCAAAACCCTCATTTGACATTTCAGTCAATAACAGAGGTATAAACCCGTCATCATATTCACTAACCGCAAACCTTTTGGGCACAATAAGACGAACACGCTTAAAGTTCTTATGGTGCTCAAGAGCTGCATACTTTGCCGACCAATATCGACCACCAGATTTCACTTTACTATCCATTTCGTTATCATCATAATCTCCATCCAACACAGAACCACCCTTATTCGACCTACAAAATCCTTCTGAATAAAACCTAGACGACTTCTCAAGATCATAGGCCTTGTATCGTGGGACATCCATTCTGTAAAGACGACCGTAGACCAAATTATCACGGTCTCCATGAGAATCGAAGTAATAATCCTTAGATTTAGCTGAAACAAAAGAATCGAATTTATCTCCTCTCTCTTTGGATATCTTTCTCTTTCTCTTATTCTTCTTGTCTTTCTTCGTTCTTTGTCTCTCGTCATCGTCAGGCTATTCTTGGAGCAATTCGTATGAAGGCGACGGAGACGACTGCAGTTGGTCATCATTTTCTTCATCGCCATCGTCGGAATCGTCCTTGTGCGTTACTGCTGCTTCTGATACGGCATCGTTTACAACGGATAGGTCGGTGGTGAAACTGTTGTTCGAGAGCCACTGAGGAGCGTTTTGATTGTGGGGAGAGAGAGGTGTTTGTACTGAAATCGAAGGAAACAGGGGAAAAAGCGACGGATTTGGCTTCGTTTCCCCCACCTCCTCATTTTTTACCCATTTACAGTTGAAATCAAATTCCTGAAAGAGCTTCCGGTTTAGATGTTATTACTTCACTTTACTTCCTCCTTTGACTAGTTCCGGCTTCGAGTCTCTCATTATTCGCCTCTTCCATTCTCTCCAGTCTGTCCATCATGGATTTTAACAGGGCTTGATTTTCCTCTCTATCTTTCCTCATATTTTTTTTCCATCTTCTCCATCCAATCCGCTGTTGAACTCCCCAATGACTGGTGATTTCCACCTTCTGCCATCGTCTTACTACGCGAGCTGCTTTTTGTTGGAACTCCCCACAGACGGCGCCAACTGTTGACGGCTGATTTTGGTCTCAGGGAAATACGGGAATATTACTCCCGAGAAAATCCTCCCTCAATAGTGAATTTGTTTGGTTAAGGGTGAACCAAAAGAAAATTTAGCAAAAGACAGATAAATACACCAATCAACAAGGAGATTTAACGTGGTTCGGCGGATCAGATCCCACATACGTCCACGGGCACAAAACGAATGATACTTTTATTACTGAGATATGCTTCTCTGATATCTCTTGTATTTACAAGTCTGATCGTAATGATCTTGATACTGATTCTGATGCCCTTACACACACTCTACCCTCCTATTTATAATAGTGAAGAAATCAGATTCCTTCTTTTACAAGGGTTCCCAGTCGAATCAATTTCCTTCTCCATAAGGATTCCCAATTTAAAAATACCTTTACTTCTTTCATCATATTAAGACACTGATTCATCAGTTCTCCCCATGAAAGTAGGATAATTTGTTATCTTATCCGCAAGAATATGATGCCTTATCTTCCTAAGCACGCCTCGCTATCTGGTCGGTCTTCATGAGGTCGGTCATGATGGTCATTTGAACTGAGAATGCTTCTGCCGATCTGATAATGCCCGGTCTTCTGATCTCAAGTGTTCGGCCATTAACTCATGTGGTCGGGTCGGTATCAACGATCCTGACGAAGAAGGGAATTTACCTTTTTACCCCTGTCGTATTCCTTAAATAACATAGGTCCTGAAAACACCATCAACAATATCGAAAATATTAACTAGATCATGGATTTTAATCTAAAAATGTCATTCCCACTAAATCATGCAATATTGTAATCCCCAAACAGACTACAAAGATTTAATAATTTAATTAAATATAAATAGTGAAATGTGTATCCCATGAATGTATTTCAGCTCACAGCTTTGGCACGTTCTCGCCTACGTATATTCATCAGGTAGACAACTCATTGTCAATCACTCAATAGTGACTCATGGGTTTCCGGTCCTTGTCACTTCTCGTTGTGACAGCTTTGGCACGTTCATAAGGAGGCGTACCGAGTTTGAACTCGTCAATGATAAACTCAAGTTACTTGCGTAACCCTGACAGCTTTGACACGTTCATGATTCCGTTTTTTCTTGAATTTATCTAGTATCAAATATACATCCGGCATAAATAAATTTCTATCGGCTACACCCTCGCAGCTTTGGCACGTTCTCAGATGTTGTCATAGAAAAGATATCCATTAACCGTATTGACAAGACAAACCATGTAACATATATCAAATACATAATTAACATAAAACCTTATTAATTAGGGATTTTCCGCAAAAAGATGATTTTACTTTATTTAATCAAATTAAATAAATACATGCATGCATAAAGTAAAAATTAAATTAAACATTGAATTTAAAGGCATAATCACATCGAGTGTTCAGAATCAGACTCGCTCTAATACCATTTTATTGGGGTTTTATAGGGAATATCTGGTAACGCAGCGGAACGCGGAAAATCAAAATTTTCCGATTTCAATAATTTTTATTAGATCAATTAAATAAAATTATTTATTTAATTACCCAATACTTAAAAACTGAAAATTTAACCAAGAAATCATATTTCTTGAAATTTACCGTTTGACCCCTAAACTTTACATTTTATTCATTTTAGTCCTCAAATTGTCAAATACAATTTTGGATGATTCCAAATCAATTCTAAAATTATTTTCAACATATCCAACACATAAAAAATAAATTGCAACAAAAATCCCAATTTATTTCAAACTGCCAAACAACCCGCTATTTTTCAGTTTTTGCAATTTGGTCCATTTTTTTTCAAAACATGTCAAAATCAAATCCAATCAATCCAAAAATTAATATGCATCATATACATATCATAATACATTACATATATGAAAATCCCCAAATTTGGAAAGGGTTATGAACCCTAATTTTATAATTTCTTCAAATTGACAAATTACAACAAATTGAACAAATTCAATACTTTTTACAATCTTTGATGTACCAAACAAGTCTCACCATCATGAAAAAACTTAAGAACAATTCTAGGTCATCAATGATTGTCTTAGCAACTCTAGAATGGCAACTTGATTATCAAATAATCAAAAGAGACCTTAATAACCAATTATAAGCTCACTTTAATCCATATACATGCAAACATCCTTTAAACAAGTTCACAACCATTTAAACACAAACTAAAAGTGTAGAGACAACATCCTAGCAACACATGTTGAAGCTAAGCATGATAGAAATAATTTCTTAGTTGAAAAGTTTAAGAAAAACTTACAAAATCCAAATATTTCCAAGCTTTTTCTCTTTGGTTCTTCAACTTTGCTCTCAACCTTTTTGTTATGTTTTTGGTAACCTGTTTAACCTAATGTATGGAAAATGAAACAAAATAATTTATACTCACAAAAAATGCCCTTGGCCGAATTTGGGAGCATAAATAAATATCTAGATATTTTTTTTGTTTCATTAATTCATTAATCAACTTGTGTATATGATCATTACTTCATTTAACGATTTACAACAAGCCAAATAAAGCAACTAAAGTCATTTTCTAAAGTTATCATAACTAAAGATATTTATATTTTTAATTACTTTAATTATTTAATAATTAAATAATTATTTAAATATAAATATTTTAAATATATGTATTATATTTACTTTAAATATTCAAATACGTATATATTTATGATATATGTCAAATATCACAATTTGATATTTAATTAATGTGTATTTAATAAAATCATTCATTAAATACAAATACACATTAATTAGGAAATGACCATTAGGTCCATTTGCATGTATTTTTCGTTTAGCCTTTAAATGACTTATAAATAATCAGTATTATTCATAACAGTTGCCCTAGTGCTCTACGAGTAAATTTCACTAGTGAGACTCTAGATTCAGACATATCTGTCACGAAATCCAATTTTATGTCCATAATTTACCCACCCGTAAATTATGACGACCACAGATAAACTCGCTGAATCATACATGTCGAGGTCATGACATATGTTTAATTCCTCCTTCACAGGTTTCCGGATATATCCCATAGATATAGATGTAAACGTCAAATCTCTATAGGGAAAATCTCGTCGACGTCTCTATTAGCAATCTCTAAAAAGAACACTTAAAACTTCATTCTAAAGTATTCCACAGGCCAATGATTTTTTATCTGATTACTAATCATATATGGACTACCTATGCTCTGTACACAGAACTGCCAGATCCTATCTTGACACACACATGACACCCTGAGGATCTGTTCACACCCAACGAACATGTGGAGGTCTGATCTAAATAGATCGGTGACGTGACTGCCATCTAAGTGTGGAAGATGTCCCATGTGCCCACAGTGGTATCTCAAGTCGAAGAATCACTTATGCTACTCAACCCGAGAAGATTATTATTGACGTTGGTGTACCATCCATTAAGAATCTTTGGTGAGTCGTTCAGTGTTTATCCGCTATAAACACTTACACGTCTATATAAGTCTCCAAGACTGATGGTTCATTGAGAAACCATTGGAATCCAATATTCCAGTATAGACATGTACTGGTCTTAACGGGTTTACTTTACTGATCAAGTAGTGTAAACCTTGACCATGAACAGTCTAAGAATGACAATGTCATGATACAACTCAATGTCAGTTGCGACGCTTTTGCAACTGTATCATAACTAATCATCCTAAAGTCAATTACGTCTTTACCATATAAACAAATATATTATATTATAGAAAATGTTTATTTTATTCATAATAAAACGTTTACAAGAGTATTTACAAGGAAATACAACAGAGAATTGACGCTCTGAGCACCAACCCTAACAAAAGACCTGGTACATCATAATGCAGGTGATGCATATATTCCTACAGTTGATCAAAGCTTGAAATTGAATGACAGCATGAAGAAAATTTACAAAAGATTGAAGTTAAGATTACATATCAACTCTTACTAGTATATGCCATTGTTCGTGTGTGTCAAGATTATTGGATTATGTATGAAAAAATGATCATGTAAATTATAATAGTAATAGATTATGTTTCCTAATATATATCAACAGTGTCACTATCAATCCATACAAAGTTTATGAAAATATTTCAAAATTATATATATATGTCAAAAGATATCAAAAGTTACCACACATTATAGTAATATATATTCATAACACCAGTTTGCATAAAGTCATCTAAGCATTCTTGGAATTTGGGAGGATTATGAGGCATGTTCAACTATTGATGTCTAAGAATTCATAAATATACTCAAAGTACTCTTCATAACTTTCTGGGTATACATATGCAATAGAGAAAAATTTATGTTAGGGGTGAATTCATAATAATTTAACTTAAACTCAGTCTAAAAAAATAAAAGTAATGACCTGATTATTAGCTTTATTCAATAGGCATGCCCTGACATTGTGATGACTTCCATTACAAAATAAGCAGTTGATAGGGAATCTTCTAGCATGTCTCTTAAGCTCATTAAAAGATAGATTTCTAACTTTCTTTGGTCTGTCAATTTTCTTCATGACAACTGATAGATGTATATATAGTCTTCCATTTGGCTCCCATGTAAAAGTATCCGGAATAGGCTTAAACATAACCCCATAAGTATTTCTGTATGCTTGAGTAATAAAGCATTGGGGAATGTACTCATAAAAAGTATGTCTTGTATATAATATGTCTGCCATGCCATGAACACATGAGATTTCATAAATCTCCCATAACCCACAATCACAAATTCTACTCTCCAACTTAACAATAAACCTCATAGATAGATAATAAGTTTTGTCCATGACTTGGAAATTCAGTTTACCAGAAGGAACCATATTCAATTTCTATCTAATTTTGCATATCTCAGCTATGTTCTTGTTCACCTTCGGTGGAAATTTTACAGCCCACTTAGTCCCGTTATTGCTCCGCTGGGTCCATCTTTTCATAAGATTGGATATAATTTCTTCAAGCATAGTCATACAAGGTTTATCTCTCTCATTCATGATCCAAATGTTGAAACACTTGGAAGCATTGTTTTCAACACAATCCACCTTAGAGTTCTTATCATAGTCATACATTGCCCATGTGTAATCAGCAAGTTCTTATTCCCACCAATTAAATGCCTCTAATTTTTCTGCTTTAATCAATTCCATTGTCACTCTAAATTCATGTGTGTTTGTGCTATCAGATGATTTTCAGAACAAATTTCTTAACTTAACCCCAAAATGAACATTAGAAAAATTTGCATACACATGCCTACAACATGTCCTATGATGATGTTGCAGGAATTGCATTGATAATCCCTTTTTGTCTGTCATTTATGAAGGTTACTTGTCTCTCATCATCCAAATATGTTTGCAAATGCTCAAGAAAGCATGTTCATGTATCAGTGTTCTCAATGTCACAAACACATAATTCCAAAGGGACAACCCCATTATTCGCATATATTCCAACTGCAACCAGTAGTACACCATCATACTCTCCCTTCAAGTGACATCCATCAATTCCAATAAAGGGCCTACAACCTTGCAAAAATGCATTTCTTTGTGTAAGAAAATAAATTTTTTTTTTAAATAATACATTTTCAAGATCGGTAACTCTATCACAAAGAAGTTTGCAGTATGCTCCCGGATCATCTTGGTGTATTGCTGAAGCATACTGATACAATTTTAAATATCCTTTTGAATGATCTCCTACAACATGTACACTTGCATTCGTTCTAGCCCTATATATTGTTAATTGTAATGCAAATATTACAAGTATTTATTGGTAATTGGGAAAATCCGAATTAGCCTCTGACTACTGAATCAGACCCTGTTGAGCAGACTCTGACCCTGATGAGCAGACCCGCTGAGCAGACTCTGAAGCAGACCCAACGGAGTGATTCAGACCCACGAGCGAATCAGGCCCTGATACAGACCCTGAAGATGCGTCTGACGGCAGACCCTGATGCGTCTGGCGGTAGACCCTGATGCGTCTGACAGAAGACCCTGGAGCAGACCCTAGAGATGCGCCTGACGACAGACCCTGATGCGTCTGACGGCAGACCCTGAAGGCAAACCCAAGCTTTGTACGTCTACCTCTGAAAGCTTTGTGCCTCGGGAAAGTGAGCCTCTGACGCGATGAAAGCGAGCCTCTGACGCTGATGATGTCGTCTGCCTCTGACCGAACCACTGAAGACAATGTTGAGTCAGAACCGAACCACTGCTTCTCTTTCCCGAGGCTTGTTGATGCCAACAATCTCCTTGAAATAAATTCGTCCCCTACCGATGGTGCAGTAGAACGTGAGACGTTTGTTTCCCAGGATGCAACGGAAAACAAACGAGTATGGGCACCACCAAAACCCGTTCCCAATGAACCACTAAAGTGTTTGAGCTCTTCCCAAACAAAAACAAAGAAAACCGAGGACTGTTGTGTGTTCTGTGTGTATCGAATATCTCATCCAAAAAATGAAAACACTGCATGCCTTTTATAGAAGGAAAGTAAATATGCATGCCAATTAAATCTCATAAATGTGAGGCCTTTCACTTGAAGTAACCACCAACTTAATTTAATAAAATTAAATTAACTGTTATGGAACTTCAAAAGGCTTGGAAAAAATAAAGAGACTTGCAAAAATTGGCTGGGCCGGGCCCGCACATTTTGGTCCGACATTCGTGTAAGCAGGATGTGCGGGTGCACACGAGTCAGGCCTGATCGGATTTTGATTTGCACCCCCCCTGCGCGCGCACATAGAGAGAGCCTCTATCCTTATAACTCTTACCCATCTATATATGAGCAATCATATATAAGCACAACTTCTCTCTAATATCTTTCCCATGTGGGACAATCACATTTCTCTTTATTTTCCAACACCAATGGGTGAGCTTTAAGCAACAATTTCTCATTCACCCAAGCACCATTTTAAGCATATGAATATACCATTTCGAACTACTCACGGAGGAGTATCTGAATCATTCAATAACAACCACTAACACGAAGTGGACCATGCTTAAAATTGTGCCTCAAAATGCTTACTCATAAGCATTTTCCAACAATCCCCCACATGAATGAAAATGGCGAAAAACGTCAAGTAAAATTATTTTATAAAACATTTTATTTTGACCTAGAAGAGTTCAACGGTTCAACACCTGCATAGGATAGGTAGGCCTCAGCCTTTAAACCTTCCCTTGTGAAAATATATCTCATTTACTGGCTGACAGTGGACGCGATGTCATTGAACTGTACTGTCGTTCATGTAAATGGAAAACATATATCACATAGATATTTTACCTAACACATCTGAGTTCTCATTATTATGTTCATTTTGGCCATGAACATCTACCTAGTTCTGCAAGAGTTTCTAAGAATTGTGCCCCGTACAATTCCATTTGAAGCGGCCCTACTTCTCTCTCACATATGTGATTTCTTATTTAAGAGTATCTCGTAATACTCTGCTCGGATTCCCGATGCATAAGAATCATTAAAAGCCTTTGCTTAACCTCTATCCATACGAGCATCATTGTTTCATATCACTATAGGAATGGATAGAGGGTAACCCCCCCCCCCCCCACAGTGAACCAATTATGTCTTTTACGAGTAGGTTGTCCCATTGAACCTAGATCTTGGGATCTCCAGTCAATAATTTTGGGTTTTCCTTCGTAATAAACATTTATCTAATGGGCTTTAGTCCCATTCCCCTCGATGATTTCACAACTAACTCTCTGTTTAACCCTTTGGTTAGCGGATCTGTAATGTTATCCTTTGACTTTACATAGTCAATCGAAATAACTCTAGTAGAGAGTAATTGTCTAATGGTATTGCGTCTACGACGAATATGTCTAGACTTACCATTATACATATTATTATGTGCCCTTCCAATTGCAGATTAACTATCGCAATGAATGCAAATTGCTGGCACTGGCTTAGGCTAACTTGGAATATCCTCTAGAAAATTTCGAAGCCATTCAGCTTCTTCAGCACACTAATCTAATGCAATGAATTCTGATTCCATTATAGATCTGGCTATCACATTCTGTTTGGAGGATTTCCATGATATAGTTTCACCTGCTAGTGTAAACACATAGCCACTGGTAGACTTTGAGTCTTTCATGTCAGATATCCGGTTATCTTCCTCAATTCTGAGCTTAAGAACCAAGTCTTCAATGCTCATTTCTTTTCGCTTATGCTTTAGATAATTCTTGAAATCTTTCCAACCAGGTGGTAGTTTCTCACTTATCGAGGCTATTTGAAAGGATTCACTTAAAACCATCCCCTCAGCATGAATTTCTGCTAGAATAATCTGCAATTCTTGTACTTAGCTTAACATAGTTTTGGAATCAACCATCTTAAAATCTAGGAATCGGCCTACGATAAATTTCTTAGTACCGGCATCCTCAGTTTTATATTTTCGATCTAAAGATTCCCAAAGCCCTTTTGTTGTTTTCATTCCGGCGTACACACTGTACAAGGAATCACTTAGCCCATTCACCACATAATTCCTACATAGGAATTCAGAATGTTTCCAAGCATCGATCGCACTGATCACTTGGATATCAATCTCACACCCCGTGGGTACATGAGCATCTTCCTTTAGGAACCTCGCAAGGTTCAACGTGGTCAAGTAGAAAAACATTTTCTGTTGCCACCGTTTGAAATTCTGTCCACTGAATTTTTCAAGTTTTTCCGTAGCAAGATTGACATGGCTCACATGTCCAACTGGTTGTCTAGCCATAGAGGCAGCAACACTTTGGCCAGCCACAGAGGCTGCCAAATTAAGCCCAGAGGCTGAAGTATGTTGGCCAGCCGAAGAGGCTGCCACTGCAATTTGGCCAGCCACAAGGGCTGCCACAACATTCTGGCCAGCCGAAGAGGCTGCCATATTCGGATCTACTGTGTTTGGACTGTTTTCCATATCCACAGAGTCGAATTTGTTTTAAGACTGTAGTGCAAATATTACAAGTATTTATTGGTAATTGGGAAAATCCGAATTAGCCTCTGACTAGTGAATCAGACCCCGTTGAGCAGACTCTGACCCTGATGAGCAGACCCACTGAGCAGAATCTGAAGTAGACCCAACGGAGTGATTCAGACCCACGAGCGAATCATGCCCTGATGCAGACCCTGGAGATGCGTCTGACGGCAGACCCTGATGCGTCTGACGGTAGACCCTGATGTGTCTGACGGAAGACCCTGGAGCAGACCCTGGAGATGCGCCTGACTGCAGACCCTGATGTGTTTGATGGCAGACCCTGAAGGCAGACCCAAGCTTTGTACGTCTGCCTCTGAAATATTTGTGCCTCGGGAAAGTGAGCCTCTGACGCGATGAAAGCGAGCCTCTAACGCTGATGATGTCGTCTGCCTTTGACCGAACCACTGAAGACAATATTGAGTCAGAACCGAACCACTGCTTCTCTTTCCCGAGGCTTGTTGATGCCAACAATCTCCTTAAAACAAATTCGTCCCCTACTGAATGTGCAGTAGAATGTGAGACGTTTATTTCCCACAATGTAATGGAAAACGAACGAGTATGGGCACCACCAAAACCCGTTCCCAACGAACCACTACAGTGTTTGAAATCTTCCCAAACAAAAACAAAGAAAACCGAGGACTGTTGTGTGTTCTGTGTGTATTGAATATCTCATCCAAAAAACGAAAACACTGCATGCCTTTTATAGAAGGAAAGTAAATATGCATGCCAATTAAATCTCATAAATGTGAGGCCTTTCACTTGAAATAACCACCAACTTAATTTAATAAAATTAAATTAACTGTTATGGAACTTCAAAAGGCTTGGAAAAAATAAAGAGACTTGCAAAAATTGGCTGGGTCGGGCCCGCACATTTTATTCCGGCATTCGTGTACGTAGG
This sequence comes from Zanthoxylum bungeanum, assembly GCA_019454045.1. Lineage (NCBI taxonomy): Eukaryota > Viridiplantae > Streptophyta > Magnoliopsida > Sapindales > Rutaceae > Zanthoxylum > Zanthoxylum bungeanum. Next base: position 2,444 of record SKCR01052133.1, on the reverse strand, counting down.
ACGCACGGGTGCACACAAGTCATGCCTAATCGGATTTTGATTTGCACCCCCCTGCGCGCGCATGTAGAGAGAGCCTTTATCCTTATAACTCTTACCCATATATATATGAGCAATCATATATAAGTACAACTTCTCTCTAATAGCTTTCCCATGTGGGACAAGCATATTTCTCTTTATTTTCCAACACCAATGGGTGAGCTTTGAGCAACAATTTTTCATTCACCCAAGCACCATTTTAAGCATATGAATATACCATTTCGAACTACTCACGGAGGAGTATCCGAATCATTCAATAACAACCACTAACACGAAGTGGACCATACTTAAAATTATGCCTCAAAATGCTTACTCATAAGCATTTTCCAACATTAATCTCCCCAAACTCAACCCATATTTCTCATAAATATAATTCTTCAATACAAACACCTTCACTTGAGGATCAATTGTGACATGTCATAGTATCTTATTAGCAATCCAATTGCTAGATACCTTAACTGATTTCGTTATCTTTTTACAAGTATGATTCTTATTTAACTAGTCTAATAATGAATCCACTTTTTTCATTTAACATTGCACAGTAAACAAAACAAGGACATTCAAGAACTTTACATTTAGCCTTAAACCTTATCGGCTCAGTGTAAATCCTTTTAATATCAAATCATTTCCTAATCATCATATCATTCAATACATCTCTAAAATGATCCATATCTCTAAATACAACCCCTAGTCTTAATATATGTATCCCATCAGAACCTATTTTGTACTCATGTTTCTCTATGTATTTATTCAAATTTGTAATACCATGATTAACATCATCATCAGAAGAGTCAACTTCATTCCTATCATGGCTACTATCATCGGACAACATATATTCTTCATCAGACCACTCACTCTCATCTGCACTCTCTTTGTCATCAAACCTCTCACTATCATTCTTAACACCAACATTCTCATCATTCATATTCTCAACATCATTCTCATCCTCATTAAAACATTTTTTGTCTTCACAATCTGACAGAAAAGCATCATTGTCATCTTGTAATAAGTCCTATTCAGCTTCAGTAGTTGTATGATCAAGAGTTTCATTCACCAGTTTCTACACTTCATATGGCAACTACATCATTAAGCTTATCAACATGGACTGTATCAAAGAACCTTCTTGCGAATAGGGGCACAAAGATTATTCCACCTCTACTTTAAATATTATGATTCTCAGAGCGTCGTGTATTGCAAACAACTATCATAATGTCAGAATATAGCAAATCATTCACATTAATATCTGGGTTTGTAAACTGAAGTTGAAATTGATCTTCCAATTCAAAACCAAATAGCCTTGCAAATTTTAATGTGTCAAACTTCATTTTCCAACAGTGTACTGATCATGATCTATCATGCCTATGATATGCAATTTTTCTTTGTATGAAATTACCAATTATATTGGAAATATTGAACTTTGAGATGAAATTTATGCCTACAACAATAATATTAATTCCTGAAAAATCACAAAACTTAAACTAAACCTTGAAATTGAAGGGTTTGCAACCTGTAACATAACCTAAACTAAACATGCAATCAAACCTAGACAACCATTCTACAACTCTCAAAATATCATTTTTAAATGAAAAACAGAAAAGCCTCAAGGATAAAACATAAATGTTCATTAACATAAATATAGAGTTTGCAAAAAAAAATTGATTAAGACCATGTAAAAACAAAAAAAAACTTTCAGTATGAAGATTAAACATTATATACATGAAAAACATTGAGAACCTCATCTGAATAAGGAAGAAACCCACAAAATCTGACTTTACTGAAGCAACAACTGCCACAAGAACGAACCTTGGCCAAGTTTTTCAAGCTTCTGAACTATCAATGGCAATTTCCAGTGAAAATATAAGAATAAAATGGGTAAAACCTTTGGCGAAGCTTATAGGATTTGGAGCGAAAACATGATATGCAAAACCCAGTTTTCAATCGCAATGAACAAATAAACCTGTTTGCACAATTTTTCGTCAATGAGCGTGTAAGGTTCAAACCTTCTGAGGCAAAGTCCCAGCAATGGGTGTTCGATTCAGTGAATAAGCCTCCAAGGGGCACAAGCACACAAATTACAATCTATGGATTACAAAGCTACGAAATAAAATAAAAATGCTCATAAAGAGTCTTCATTTTTTCTCATTTCTTTATTCTTCCAACACTTGGGCCTTTTATAATGGAGAGCCTTGTCAACAGTTTGAGAGGTTTTGCTTTCTTTCCCACGTTTCACGCCGGCACGTAACTGTTGGATCATGCACTCAACTGCTGAGTCGTGTGTGATAACTGCCAGAATGTGGAGAGTTGCTGCTAGATCGTGGGGTTAACTACAATGTGTCTGTTCGCACTCTGCGATAATCGTCATGATCACTTTTCCCTTCGTCATTCTTCGTCTGCTTTCCTTTGGTCGT